>NMRB01000044.1:102260-139519 GCA_002633025.1 Notospermus geniculatus
GCAGATGGCGCAGTCAGTATAAGACCCGAATGACGTACTGACGTCACTTTTTTCGCTGTTGACGTCACGTCGTCAAAGCATGTGTACATTTTTCTACACAATTTTCCGTGGAAATTTCCCCAAAAGACGTTGTCAGTATTGGCATCCTGTGGCATTTCTGACGAAACAAAGCAGTGATATACATGTATGGAGAACTTTGAACATGAAACAGGACAGTGTAATTTAATCAAAACTGAACCAAAGAGAGTGGTTTATTTTGGGTCAAGAAGTAAATGGAAATACTTTTAGAAAATAGGACTTCCGGGTCTTACACTGACAGCGCCACGTCGTGGCGTAGTTCTGCGGGTTCCTCATTAAGGACGGCATCTGTCAGTCCAAAAGGTGTGCCTCATAGGAAGGGTGGATTATATTCACTGCCAAAAACTGTCTCGAGTCGATGACGTCGCTTTGCACTTTGTGGGCGTGACGTCATCGCAAGAAACTCCCGCTAAAATAAGATGCAATTATAACACACCGACACAGCAACCCACAATAAAAAGAAAACCGTCCTTTCATCTTCTTTGCCCGCGATCCAGGCTCCCGGCCGTCCAATTATTTCTAATTGTGACGTAACGAAGTGGTTCTTCAAACGAATCTTTATAAATTTCTGTCAAACGCTAATTTCTCGTTCAACATCTTTTAACAATTTTTTTTCTAAACAAATTTAACAAGTCACAAAGTTCTTGAAATACCGGTAGACCACGTCATTGAGTTTTTCGTGGTGTGCGTTTGTATTTGATGCCAATCGTGGACTTGTGCGTAAAAAAATGTGCGCCCGCCAGTAATTAATTTAATCAAAACTGAACCAAAGAGAGTGGTTTATTTTGGGGCAAGAAGTAAATGGAAATACTGTTAGAAAATAGGACTTCCGGGTCTTACACTGACAGCGCCACGTCGTGGCGTAGTTCTGCGGGTTCCTCATTAAGGACGGCATCTGTCAGTCCAAAAGGTGTGCCTCATAGGAAGGGTGGATTATATTCACTGCCAAAAACTGTCTCGAGTCGATGACGTTGCCTTGCACTTTGTGGGCGTGACGTCATCGCAAGAAACTCCCGCTAAAATAAGATGCAATTATAACACACCGATACAGCAACCCACAATAAAAAGAAAACCGTCCTTTCATCTTCTTTGCCCGCGATCCAGGCTCCCGGCCGTCCAATTATTTCTAATTGTGACGTAACGAAGTGGTTCTTCAAACGAATCTTTATAAATTTCTGTCAAACGCTAATTTCTCGTTCAACATCTTTTAACAATTTTTTTTTCTAAACAAATTTAACAAGTCACAAAGTTCTTGAAATACCGGTAGACCACGTCATTGAGTTTTTCGTGGTGTGCGTGTGTGTGCGTTTGGAGTTGATGCCAATCGTGGACTTGTGTGTAAAAAATGTGCGCCCGCCANAATGGACGATCCTAGGTTGAAAGCACGTTTTCATCCTCCGGATTGACCACCGGAGAATGCGGCGCCAAATTCATTCACCCATTTGGCAGCGATATTGGAAATGCATCATTAGCGTCCATTCGTCTATGCTGTTAACTAGATTCTTGCCAAGATATTGTCACAGTGATAGCTCGGTGATCTCTGCAGGGGTAAAAGTTCACGGACAAATATCAATGTATGTTATAAGAGAACTGGGGTCTATATCACAGTCGGTTGACTTGTCTTTCTATTATTGATAGAGTAAGTGCATTCGATGACAGGTCGGTTAGTCTTGGTTAAAATCGGGAGAAAAGTATCCGTGAAGGTTGAACCAGGGAAAGGTCACGCAATGACGGCAATAATAGGGAGGTTTCAAAATCAAACGATAAACGTAAACTTTACGACAACGTTATTTTTCGTACTACACATTAACCAGATTTTATATTGCATTTTCGGTATAAAAATAACGTTGTCGTTAACGTTCACGTTTATCGTGTGGTTTCGAAACCTCCCTATTATCAATATTGTGAATTTGGAGACCGAAGTATACGGCAGGAAGGTGTATTCACGGTGCCCATTAAATCAATCTTGCCGTACAGCTGCGGGAGAAAGTTCCGGTCACATACGCTTAGCAAAGCTGAGATGCCAAATTACTATAAATACCATTGCTAAAGGGCACCGCAGACTGGCGATTTTTCGAGCGATTTTCTAGGCGACCGCCCTTGCGACCACAGAGGCGACTGAACATATTTTTAGTTTTTTTGGTTTTTGTTGACTCGTTTGCGACAAATGCTTCTTTGGAAGATCAGTGATGTCGTGGTTAACATCACTGGTCGACCTCAAAGGTAATTATTGCAGGCGACGTACTAGTCGCATCGGTAGTCGCCCCTATTTTAGTCGCCAGTGTGCGGAGCCCTTAAGGGCAAAATGATAACCCTAGGTGAATGAATACACTAAAAAAGGCTAGCTGCTGCAGTATCTCCCAGAAATTTAAAATGAACTGTACGGCTGCGGGAGAATTAGACACTTTACCCCCGGGACTTTTACCCCCCAGACATTAAAGGGCCTCTAGAGGCAGCTTTTTAGCGCACACTGATATGATTACTACAGAGAATTGGTGGCATGAAGATCCAACATGGACATCTTTTTTAAGTGAAATTTCATCGATGTCAACATTTGATTCGCAATTCATGAGTTCATGGTTACTAACGCCACCTGTTGCATAGTGGAAGTACTGTTAGTAGCCTAATAGTAAGCTGCCTCTAGAGGCCCTTTAAAGAAGAGAATGAAACAGGAGTAAAGCTTTCTTGTGTTTGTGCACAGTGTTCTTTGAGGTTTGTGCTTGGTCCATCCCAATCAAGCAGCAGATACACTTTACTGTGTCCATAGAAGACTTTGGCAGCCTCATTTTGCATCCACACAAGCTACCTCAGTCGACCCGCAAAGGTCCTATTCTACGGCAGATCGCGTTCAGAAGTTAGCTTTACATTGGTCCCCCTGCCCCTGTACAAAGGCGAGTCCACCTGTCCAATGGTGAAGTCAGTACCAAAACTTCAAAACGCCATAACAGAAGTTCGCAAGAGAGATGGCCGAGCAGTCCTCCCAATTCTTATATAGAATAGATATACCTACCAAAAAATGTTAAGAGCAATTGTATAACTTTTTGTGCAACCTCCAACCCTTATTTTGCACAATTCTGGCCTTTGGCTCCCCTACTACCAGGGACATTTTGTGGTAGCAACCATCTTCAAAAATACATAGGCCCTGGAAGTGAAGTTGAGTTTCGTATTTCGTGCTTCGTGTTTCGTCAGATTTGCGGAACCTCGCTATTTGCGCTAGAGGCAAACACGATCGGTGTTTCGGTGTTCATGGTGTAAGCAGAATTACACCACGTTTTTCATTTACTCTGCATACCATGAAAAATAGTGCCAATGGCACTGTGCCCGCTTGGCTTGGAAGCAGTATTAGGTTATGTATCCTATTTACCCTTGATAGAAGTTTGACGAAGATCCATCACTTTGTTAGGGAGAAATAGCAGTTTATGTTTTTCTTGTTTTGGCTGAAAATAACTTTACTTTTCTCTGTTGTCTCTCGTTTCCATGGGCAAAAACACATGGTTCAACACGTCATGTTGTCAACAGCTAATGTTTCCTAGTGACCCTATCATCTCTGATCTCCTTGCCATGGTACGATGGCTAATCTCCTTAAGTATTAATCTCATCCGAGTAATTACGTTAATAGCTCCGTCCATTCTCAGTTGTCCATGCCTCCCAAGGTCGTCCGTTGGGTAATGTATTGAACTGATTGATCAGGACAAGACTCAACATGACCGGAACCGCTGTTACTTAGTAACAGATTACAAAACTGTTTATCGGACACAATGGACAAAAAGCGTAATGGCCAGGACCAAGGACACCATCTCTACTTAGATTACAAAATCTGCTCATAAGACACAATATTTGTATGTTTCCAACAAGGCCGAAGCCATTTATTGGCTCTGTAAGTACGGAAGAGGCCATCTCAAGTTGCTCATGTTCCTCACTTGGATGTGATCTTTTACTTGTCCTTGCAGAGCAATGCAGGAAATGCATCTAAAAGCACTTAAATTGTCCAGACCCCCTCCCCCCGTTTGGGCTTCGCGTTTTCGGAGCTCACCACCTCCGTCGAGCAACCCCCCTTTCTATCAATAGGGAGTTTTCGCAAAGCCCCCGAAACGCCGACGCGAACGTCTATCCTATTGTTCGTTGCTCTTTTCGTGGCATCGAACAATGGGATTGGCGTTTGCGTTGGCGTTTCGGGGGCTTTGCGAAAACTCCCTAATGCTGGATCTGGCCCCGAACTTGTTCAACTTATTAGAGAGGTTGCGCAGCGGCCCGACTCCGACTTCAACTACGAGAATGAATTGCAGTCCGCTATGAACATCCTTGATAAAAACGATTTGATAGAAGTTTTCAATTCGTCAAACACCATAAATTGAAGGCAGAAAAATTTGCCCTTTAGTCGGAAGTGTGGATAAATAATGAATATTGAAGTCGTAATCCTAGTCGTTACGACTTGAAACACGACTATAATATTTGCACTTCCGATTACGAGTCAAAAATATTCTGCCACAAAGTTATGGCATTTTACGATTTGCAAACGTCTATCAAATTGTTTTTATCAAGGATATCTACAGCGGACTGCAATTCATTCTGGTAGTTGAATTCGGAGTCGGAGTCGGAAAGCTGCGCAACTTCTCTGTTAACTATCTGTCCCCAGAGTCCAGCTGACGGCGCCGCATAGGTTTTCTCACATCCTATGGTATTGATACAAAATTATTTGAAGAAATGTTGATTACAAAACCTGAAGGTATCGGTACTGCCCCACCCGGCATGAAGGAGGTGATGTTCCGCCCTGACCTGAAGGTAGGTGACCCTTTCTTGCCCCTACACTTCAAGGCAAACAAGAAGGCAGTCTTCGTCGATAGTATTTCATTATTCTTCAGCAGAAAGCAAGCAGGCATGAAAGCGAAAATCGCTCGCAGGGAAACTAAATGATTAATAGTGTCTATTGATCAAAGACAATTTGCAATGCCGTCCTTGAAAACAACCTGACACGCCCTTTCTTAACATTTCCTGAGTGCTCAAAGAGAGACGGTTGGAGAAGAACGTTTCATTTTAGCCCTACACGAATTTACATTTTCAGCAGAAGATATTTTGTCGTCAGGAGGCGTACGAAAGGCCGCTGTTTGGGCGGCTTTCCATTGGAGCGTTTCCCCGTCTATAAAGGCCCGAACCCACTGACGCGTTTTCGCGCAGCGGGAAAACGCACAGGCAGAAAATGCTTGTGGCGCCGAGTTCGTACGCCGTCGTGTTCCCCTGACGATCTGCGGCCACGTGTATACTTTCAACATGGCTCAAAAATCATGTGCATTTAGCGCGCGCGTTGGAAAAAGGTCGATTCGAGATCGACTTTTTTTCCCGCTCGCGAGAAAACAAGTCGATCCTCTCGCGCTTGTCTCGCGATTGCCAAAACGCGTTCATGGAAACGGCTAAATGAAAATGAATTGGATCGACTTTTCCGCACAGAATCCCGCGCGCGGAAACGCTCCAATGGAAAGCAGTCCTAAGCCGCGAGGAACAAACAATGGTGAATTATCCATTGTGAGCCAACTTCTGCGAGAAAACTCACGTAGGGAGGCGCCTTTAGGTATAATCCCCTGCTTCCAAAAAATTAGACCGAACTTTTCTATGTAAAAAGAACAAATGTGATTGAATGTCCAAAAGATCTTTTTAACCTCTGCCTTTATAAAAGATCACCTGTACCAAAAAGCAGTGGTCGTCTTTGTCATTTGTGTTCAAAAATAGAATTTGACCTTTGATATTCAATCTAGCATTACGTGCGGTGAATCTACCGGTAGGCATCTTTAAGGTACACTCCTTAGAACTGGGGCCGTATGCATAAAACATCTTACTCCTTAACTTAGTTTTTCCCTTAGTACCAGTAAGGATTCCTTAGAGATGGACATTTCTTAAGGGCGAGCCAACGTTTTGAATTTTTGAAACGTGGCCAGGCGTTGTAAATAAAAGATGTCAAAATACCATAAAAGTACAAGATATATGACGGAAATGAAGGCACCTGCGGGGTCTATAAGTCAAAAGGAATTGAATGAGATGTATCTTGGAACGCACTAATTAGCTAATAAGTTGAAACAAAAGACTAGTAATCGGTACACTTTCCCACGAAATGGTACATTTTGAGGATCAAACGACATGTGGATCATAAAGTTCGAGGTTTTTTCTATTTAGTCCACCCATTTTGACAGCAATATTTTCAACAGGTATAGAGTACTCGGCATGTGAATTCCATGAATGCTGCCAGATTTTCCAAAACAGGGCGGCCATATTGGATTTGGATTTTACTTCCTGGTTGTCCTTTTTGTACTGAGCGTGTATGGTGTACATGAAGAGCATGTCAGGACACCCTCGCCACCCCAGGTTCTATGGGTTTGTGACATTGTTGCCACACCTTCAATGTGTCATTTACATGCTTCCTCTCCAAGAAAATTGTACCTGTTTTTCGTGTTTGGTGAATTTCTTTGTTTACGATTATGTAATGTAATTAAGCTGTAATCCTTGGGACTTTCCTCATTTTCTGTGTCTATAAAGCACAGTGATCACATTGGACTATAAAAACAGTCAACTGGGGGTGTCTTTATTGCTTTTCTCAGAGGGGCCTGGATTGAAGCAATATGAAAATTCACAATGACAGCTCGCCCTTAAGTGATATGCGTAAAACGTCTTAAAGATAATAGTGAGGTTTCGCAAATCTGACGAAACACGAAGTACGAAATACGAAATTCAACTTCATTTCCAGAACCTAATGTATTTGTGGAGATAGTTGCTACCACAAAATGTCCCTGCTGCCAGAGCGTCTTTTAGCATATCACGTATATCGGGAGAGTGAATTCTGCGCCGTGCCGCGTATCACAGCGCCGCCAAGCGGTAGATCTGTAAACAACAGTTTCCACATGCTCTTCATGCATTTTCAGCGTTTTCAATAACCATTTAGAAAATGTAAGTGAACTGTGAACCTTTTTGGTGACATAACATGTTCAGGAGAAGCTGATTTTGTAATTTCTTCGTACCAAAGTAAATAAAAAATAAAAATAAAAAGTGCCCCCTTGCCTATTTTCAAGAACCACTCGGACGATAAACTAAAATTTTTTTTGCTTGCCCTAAGCGGATGAAGAGGAGCGAACCCTACTGTTGGAGGATAACAGAGCTCTCCTCGCGGTCGAACGCTTTCATCCCCGTCATCGCATTCAGTAAACCAAGAAATAACCTTGGCTGTCTATCAATCAAATTGATCAACCAGCTCATCGTCAGTCGATTCCTGGTCGATCAGGCAAACATCTCGCGAAATCCGACCCTAAACCCGGTTGAACTTTTCCCCCTATGACCCCAGTATAGAAAGACCTCATAACAATTGCTTCATCACAGTATTTAGATGCATTTAAAGATGTCATTTTATGGACGCGCCGCTGCAAATCTACAGCGGAACATGGTAATAATTAGAAAGTCTTAAGGAAGTACTGTCGTAGGTAATGGGCTAATCAGAACCAATCTAAGCTCTCAGCAAGGGACCTTATGGGTGGTGGTGGCTTCTCTTGATTATAGGTCGAGGTATCTTGGATCAGGAAATGGCCAAGGTTACCCTTAAAGATTACCCTTAAGGTTACCTGAGAAGCTTCCCAGCACTCAGCCTCTCTGGAAAGATGTTGGAGTAAAGATCATTTCAGTGAAAGTTGCATGAAATTTGGAACATTAATTACAGTGTTATACCAAATTTAAGATGTTGTTTCTACCTGACAACCAAACAACTTGGTATCCATGGCTGTCCAGGCGGCGGGTTCGTGAGGTAAATTGTGCTGTCCAGAAATTCTAAAATTGCCCTCAGAATCCATATTGAGGGAAATAACTGCAGTACGACTGACTGAACAAGAAAAATACATCAAAACTACGCCCAACTGCCCAAGTTAAATGAGTTATTTTGATGTTTTTTGCATGTTTACAAAATCCAATGACATCAAATGTGCTGTTCTCCGCTGCCTGACATGGTTGTCAGGGGTGTGTAGTAGTCCTATTTAAATTGCCATAACTTTGTAATGGGTGACCCGATTTTCATGCGGTTTGCAGTTTC
This sequence comes from Notospermus geniculatus, assembly GCA_002633025.1. Lineage (NCBI taxonomy): Eukaryota > Metazoa > Nemertea > Pilidiophora > Heteronemertea > Lineidae > Notospermus > Notospermus geniculatus. The sequence goes on from NMRB01000044.1 coordinate 110,398, forward strand.
ATGTTGCCTGACTAATGCTCTATAGTATTACGCAGAAAACCAGAAGTCAATAAAAGCTTCTCAGGTAACCTTTAAGAACTCTGAGTCAAATACTTTTTATTATCATGGGTTGTAGGAATAGACGATATTCCTCCAAAAGAGCGCAGCATCTTACGGGGGTCAGCGTCATGACGTCCCGCCCGTCATTCATGATGTTTTGAAGCGAGACGAAAAAAAATCAGATCGTGTCATCATGATCGCTGAAACAACCGGGGTTTTTTTCGAGTCACGTCATGCGTTCAGAAATGACGTGCGGGACATCATGACGCTACCCCCGTAAGGTGCTGCGCTCTTTTGGAGTGATAGAGTCTATTTCGAAACATATAAATAATTTTTTACTTTTTACATACTCTTCATGAAGCTTATTAAATGCTGTACTGTACATGTAATGTATGTTTAGGCCCTAATTAATGGGATGTTGTTTATTAAACACTTTCGTTGATCAAAAGTGTTACATCTTTTGTACAACATCCAGGTTTTTAGGGGGACGTTTTAAATACAGTTGTTAAGGCGCGACAGCCTCTTTAAGCTGAGTTTTGGCCAAAATGACCATTTTTTTTCTAAACGTTTGTTAGGCTTACCCTCACGTCTTAAAGGGGCACGGTATGCGATCTCTTATCGGTATTTTGACTGCCGACGTAGAGGGAGCCACCTAGTGGCAGCAATACAAACTACATCGGGTTCATTACAATACAAAGTACATCGGGTTCATTCGCCGACAACGTAAGCTTACATGTAATTATGGTTTCCGATCTCAAGATCGGAAACCATATTGTGTTTGGTCATGGTGTCTGTCTGTCTGTGTGTGTGTGTGTCTGTGTGTGTGTGTGNAAATGCAAATCTACTCAGAATTTCACTAATTAGAATTGTGTATTAACCATCTCCTATAGGTTCAATCAAGGATCCCTGTTCCAGTTACGCAATACTTCTCAAGGTCAGAGGTCAAGGTCACAGTTAACTAGCTCTAGAGTGTAAACTTCTCATCGGAAACCATTGACATCGCTCCGATGTCCTTCTCTTGTTTCTCCCTGGTTTTGGAGAGTGGCGCGCACGGCGATGGTGGCGCCGGCGGAAAAAGTGGCAACACCAGGCTCCTTTAAAGGGAGACGCCACTCATTGTGTAAAATTTTAAAATATCGTTAATACTTTAAAATTCACTAATATCTGCAAGATGTCAGATTTTTTAAAAATAAGCAAACTCATCATTTTAAGTATTTTAATTGAATAGGCCTAGGCAGTCACGGTATTAGCTCATTCACTACAAAGGTCGTCAGCCTATTGACACTAGTGACATCACAATTCATGGCATTTTTAGTCTCTATGGATTGATAAAAATTCAAAGGTTTACAATGAGTGGAGTCGCCCTTTAAAGGGTTAGTTTATTAATAGTAACGTACCCGGTACCACATCATTGCGTGTGCAGACTCCGTTTAATGATTCACCAGCGTGACGCACGCAGTAATAAAGAATTATTCCCATTATCATATATTTATCAATATCACGTCACGAATATCAATAATGATTAAATAATCATAACCATTCTCACTGCGGTAATGACAGATTTTCACATAGGTGACTCCGGAAATAAAAGCAATAAATCTTAATATATAACGCTTAAAATCTAATTCCAGGAATAATGTAGGGTCATATGGGACATGTACCTCAATGTTGGAGAATTTTATATACATGTAATCATAAAGGAATCAAACATAAAGGTTCAACTTGCAAATTTAGCATTTATGGACAGTATCCCTTTAAACATCAACAGATTTGCATTCTGACTCTTCCATATGATAGGCAAGATCATTCTGCATGTTTAGTGCAAATTTTGTTGAATTCAGACTAGTTGATCTTATGATACAGAAGGACTGAATTAATGAGAACCCCACGAACGATGAGAGCGCAGGGTCATCTGCTTTTGAATAGATTTGAATAGGCTAACGTGCATGTAAAGTCTGGCAACATCTAACTTCGACCCAGTGGAATGCGAAAGTCATGTAATGTGGCAGAGCTTTGCGGTTTTTAATCATGCCTGTCGACCATTTGTGGTCGTTCCCCGATTATTCGCGCTGGCCACTGGTCATTCAATAGCCGCGTGTGATTAAAGGTCCGTGGAAAATCCAACGATCAATTTCCTAACTTCCGCATTCCACTGGGTCAAAGTTAGATGTTGCCAGACTTTACATTTGCACGTGGAACAATAATTGTGCTGAAAAGAGCTCTGTTATCAGTGTGGTGACTCAAATCTGAGTGTACGCATTGTAAGAGCTTCCTGTCTAGCAGACGACACATTTTAGCTTAGAACAATGACCTATNATGCTATGGGAGGTAGACGTTATCGTCATTGGGCTCATTGCAATAGGTTAAAACTGCTAAGTACCATGTGATGTGATTGGTTAAATAAGTAGTACAATGTTTGCTGCAATGACATCCAATGCCATTGGTAGTCAATCAGTCACGAACATCAGGGCTGAACCATGGAATGATCGTTTAGTGTAACACCCTCACATACACTATTGATGCATTTGCCTCTTTATGGCATTCAAATTATCATTGATGAGATATATGGAGTAATCATGGTTTCTATTTCAAGAGGTCGTTCGGTGCAATTTCGCAGTATTCACTGAAAGATCACTGACCTTTTGACCCTTTGAGATGAGTTGACATCATTGGATATTCCAGGCATTCTTCCTCTTGCTTCCTCTGTCCCTTTCCCTACCTGATACATAAATTGTTCAATGGTTAACAATAAACACTGCACAAGGGGAGCAATTTTCATGCCTGGAAGGCAAAACAAGGAAAATATGCCAATCACAAAATGAAAATAGAGAAATATCATTCTATGGGAATGGGAAGGACAAGCCGTTATCAATATTTATGATCAAAAGTATGATATTTATTTTAAGTTTATCCCATTGTGTGTAAGATCGTTGTATTGATGATCCCTGTTGATTTTAGGTGAAGATATTCTTTGTGAGTATTGAAATGCTACATTCCTCTTGGAGGTGTTAGTTTATCTGTTTAGCCAAGATTGTGTCAACCTTGCCCTCGGTGAATCTCCTTGGTACACGTAGTGGGCTTCCCGTCTTACAATATAGTTAGGCCAATCGATTCATTGCAAAACGGTCGAAAAAAAATCAAAATTGTGCTCTGTGGCAATACTTCATATCAGAGTGTCATATTTGGTGTGGGATGTTGCACAAAGAAGTAGATGGTGTTGGCCAAACGTTGAAAATCCCACACTACGCTCCCAAATGGCTGTGGTTTTGCCCAGGATGTGAACCTCCCCTACATACTGCCTATGGTTATGGGTACCGTAAATAACTGAAGATCAGGATCCATAACAATTGAGATGATCACTTGCAAAGTGACATCCCTAAAGTTTGATGATCCCTGATTCTTTCAAGTGCAACGCTGGTAATGATATAGAATGATAGAATGCAAATAAGTTTCTGTCTCATCCTAGGCCTTTTTATTACTCACAAAATGCCTTTACAAGAGCCTCTTGTGTTTCCCTTTCAGTAGAGGTGTAACCTTCAATAGTGTAGGAAGCAATCCATTAAACTATTGACCCAGAACTTAAGATAGCCACTTGCTTCTCCCTGTAGAATAATTGTGATTGACATCGTAGAGCGATATAATTAGAGATGTCTTGATTCGAGTGAAGTAATTAGATTTTATAATTTTCTCGGTGGACATTCAGGTCTATTTTGGGGAGGCGATATTTGGACGACTTTCGATTTCATGACGGAAATGATATCAGAGCCTAGGTCTGAAATCTATTCGGTTGCACTGTTGAGAATGCACACACGTTATTGATAGCCAAGGTTTATGGTTCCCCAGAGTGCTTTATCCCACCTCTCTAAACATTAGCCCAGTGATAGAGACATGCATTGGGATTGTATGCACACAGTGCAAGTGGTCAAATAATTCTTGGCTGTAGCCTCAGAAATTGATCAATTAGAGTTGAGATTTCTCAGTGTGTTTACCAAGTGCTCAAGTTGCGGCATGAGTTGACAATTCTATTAAGAGTTATTACGGTCAGACATTACTGAGTGGATTTACTGTTGCGTATGAGGTAATACCTACTTCAAGCCTGTAAACCATGAAAATGAAATATTGATCACATTGATGAATTGGCATAAAATCTATTCCATTGATATTCTAGTTTAATGTGATCTCTGCAGAGGATACCCTTAGGTGAAATGGTTGTCCATTTCTTAGCGGTGTCGTGCTACTGAAGAGTATTGGTGTCTCATACGATGAATGGTATTGGCCCCACCATACCCAATACTCAAAGCCAAAGAGAAAAACGATATTGTTGATATTATAAAACAATTTTGTGGGGCTTATTCAATTATGACGAGATAAATATCATTTGACAAATATTTCATGACTTTTTGGAATGCGAGACAGATTATGAAAAATGTATTAAATCACAACTTATTACACATGTTTCTAGAGATTACATCATTTTACTATTGTTTCATAATCCTCAAATAAAAAGAATTGGTATTATGGTGGTAGATAAGGCTTGAATTGTGCTGAACGTGTCTGGGATAGCTTGACCCTCCCCGTGATCCTAGACCCTGAAAAAATTGGTATGGTGGCGTGGCGCTGCAAACGCTAGCGAGTTGCTGAAATACTGCAGTTTCTTTTCGTCCAAAGAGATAGTATTCTTGGAAGAATTCTCAATGAAAGGAAAGTTGACTATCGACAGTATAGCTGTCTAATGTATGCCAATCATGCACAATTTGTATTCCATGCATTGAGTTTTCGCAGGTATACCATGGTTGGTAGTACATGTATCTATATGGTAAAGTATATGTGTCGTCCCAATGTTTTGTGGCATGTGGACAAATGTACGATCATCATCATGTTCTTTCAGTCAGAAGTTCCAGAGACCTGCATGCATCGCTGCGCGTTTTTGAACTTCAGTGCATGACGTATTATCTTTTTCACAAGCTTGTACAAGCGATTCAAAATCCCACATCGAAACACCCCTGATTGTTATCCTTTCACACTTCAGGTGGCGATAGCAGTCCAAGATATCAACGACAATCGGCCAGAGTTTTCCCAGGACTCGTACAAGGCCGAGATATCAGAGAACAGCAAGATCGGGACCAGCGTCCTGGTTGTCTCGGCCGTCGACCGTGACAGGGACAAACGACTATTTTACACAATCCACACAGCGACGAACACAGCAAGCCTGAGGAAGTTTGCCATCGACTCGGATACAGGTTGGTATTGCCACCTTATGGTGAATTAGGAACCTACCGTTCAAATAACGCCCTCTTTTGATCAGCATCCTTTTATGTGAATTTTTTTATTGCGTTGATCTCCACTTGCTATTAACTGTGAAACACAAACCTAGAGACTTGCTCGCTTTGTAAGAAGTCCCCTTTGGTGTTTTATTTTTTCCCTAAAGTTATTTTTTTCTATCTTCAACTTGTTCATGACCGTAACAGAATTGTTGGATACATAGAATGGAATGGCATCCATTAGAAAATAGATCAAAGCATATCTTAAAGAATATAAAACGCAATATGGAATCTCAATTAACTAAAATATTCCGAAGCAGTAATTGAGATGCTTTTGATTAAAACAGATCAAGAACTTATATGTAGAAAAATCTGGAATGTTAAGGATGTCAACAAAGACCAATTAAATCATCTGCATTGCTTTTGCATACCATGTTCATTATCATTATCAATGGATACAACATAGTAGTAGGTTCATGCTGGCTTTGCGTAATGGCCATTTTTCCTAACTTTCGGTTTGATCTAAAACGTGTTTGCGGAAAAAGAATTTGTTTGTCTCAAAATAAAATTATGAAGACTACTTTTTCTCCTTTCCTACCAACAAAGCATCGTCAATTGATGTATTTCGTTGCGTGTCATGAATCACCTGGTCATTAATTGTTTCAACTTCAACTACTATCAAGTTTGCAACTGTTATCTCTTTGCTTAATTAAATCTTATTAATACTGATGCATTGTTTTCATTTATAGCCAGTCCAACTGCAGGTAATGGAAGTCAAAGATAATGTCTTTAAAACAATTTTACGCCACCAGAGCTTATGATATTATAAATACACCATAGCTCTTTGAGTGTAAAGCAGCTCTTTGAAGTCTGTGCCATGCTAACCGAGAGCAAATCTGTACATTTTACATACATTTATGTATGTTTTATGTACGTATTTCCACATCCAAGTTAACTGAATCAGACCACTGAATGTATCTCTCCAGTCTGTTTCAGTTAACTTGAGTTTGTCCAGCTGTACATCAACCATACATATTGTACATTACTTCCTGGTTAGCCCGCTTGGCCCATAGGCCAAAAGGGCTTATGCTGTGCTTGGCGCCTTTAGTGGTGGTCTGTCGTGCGTGCGTTAGTGCGTGCGTGCGTTGAGCTATTGTATTGAACCTTTGTATGTATTTACCTCTAGGTTGTAGTGACTTCCTGACGAAGTATTGGTGAAATCTAATTCTTGACTTTGCTGCCAGGGGCCCAAAACCAAACTCGCAAAATCTGCTATGTACGCTTTGGTCACAGATATTGTCAAAGATGGCTTGTATGGGATTCTGATATGGCTTATGCTTTCCACCACTGTGCTAAAAAAGCCAAGCGGGCACAGTGCCTTTGGCACTATTTTCTAATGACATGGCAGAGACTTGGAAGATCTTGATCTTCTCAATATCGCTTACCCTTCCTCTGCCATTTCACTTTCTTTGGAGAATGACACATTTTATTGACAGCATCTCGAAATGAAAAAAACCCGAACACCTCATTTTTTGGCGGTGCGTTTCAATGGCTGCTAATCAATACCAGCCGTTTTCAGTCAAGCTGTTCAAACTGACCTGTCTTATATCATTGTCTGGCAGTTTTGGGAATGGTTTACTTGTCAATGTGTTGCAATTGCTGTGGGAATTTGCTAGGAAATTTCACGCAATTATCATGAAGTTGTGGCATACAATGCCATTTGAATGCTGCAATATACATGTATGAAGTGACCAAAAACACCATTAATACGAGTACATGTATACATGAATGAGAACCACCATTGCTGGTGACAATACCCTGTCGTGTGTCACAATGATATCCTAATAGAGTCCAGCAGTGACCCCTTTTGGCAGACATTCATACTTCTCTCCCCGACATTACTTAAATTTCTCTCACTTCATTGAGCGCAAAAATGAATGGTGCTAATCCTTATGAATTTCATTCGACGAGATGCTGCATAATGGTGTCATTTTCCACATCCTTTCTCACTGTCAGCTGCTCGCAATGTTTCATTCTAGCATTCAGTTTGCCCTAGTCATTCATTCGTCTCTTCATCTGTTGCGTACGATATCTGGATATTCAATGCGGGGGATGAAAGCCATTGTTAGATGAAACGAATGATGAGGAAGCAATTCAACCTAAAAGCTTCACCCATTCTCAATTAGGGTCACACTGATTGATTTCCTATTCTGTCCATCCTGTCCTTGACCACACCTTGGACGGTTTTATGGTTCCAAAATGCACAATAAATGCCTTACGCTTATAGATTATCATAATAAACCATGCTTGTCCACTGGACCGAGGTTAAGATACAGCTTAAAACCCATGAATTAACCTGGTAGACAGGTGCAGGTGATGCTTTGCTATTGGCTAACACGTAAAATGCTTGAAGCAGTGCAGTGTTGAATTTACATCTGGTGTATAAGGAGAAAGACAAAGACCAATAATTTTCAGGTGCTACAGGAATGATTTCGAATTATCTGGTTATATCACCAGCTGTGTCAATATAATGGCACTTGATGTGAAAATAAAATGGTTTAAAAACCTGCTGGGAATTTCATTTAACATATTGATAACTTAAAGGAACATTACCATAGCGTTTAAACGTGACCTAAGTACATTCCGCATGGTTCATTTCTAGTGATAATACAAAGTACAAGACAATTCCCCAACACACCACTGAAAAATTTGACTTTGAATAAGGTTGTTTTCCTGGAGTGGGGGCAGCCATTCTCCTGGCAGCAGACGCTTTTTTCCAGGCATCGCAATAAATCTTGCGACATTATGACGTAGCACCGGCTCACCACCGCGTCATGACCATAGTCACGTCACGTCGCTAGAGCAGTGGACGTGGTGGAGCGAGGTAGAAATGGCGACAATATATCGCTTGTGCAGTAACCATTTCAGTGTCGAAGGCTACGTGAGGGACCTGCAGGCAGAACAAATTGGAGACAAAGTAAAAAAAGCTGAAATCGGATGCCATTTCTACCATTCTTTTGCACAAATCTGAGGTTAAAGGCCGATGAGTGACGTCGTGGCGTCACCGTAGCGTAAACAAGTGAGCCGGAGCTACGTCATATCGCATTACGCAATGGCTGCCTCCATCGGCGCTAAACCTGAGGTACAAATTAGCCAACATTAATGTTAGCTAAAGTAATAATAATAATAATGGCGAGTTCTTATATAGCGCTTCATAGCGTATTACGCTCTCTAAGCGCTTCACACATTATTACCCCAGCCTATGATTCAGAAACCTTTCTGTAGAAACCAAAGGGCAGCCACAATATAGCGCACACGATGGCCATTTCAGGCCAGTTGAGAGTTACAGAGTGGCACGGCCGGGGATCGAACCCGCGATCTTCCGATCACGAGTCCTCAGCCCTAACCATTATGCCACCGCGCTCCCCAAAGTAAGAAAGGTGGTTCAACTGCAAAATTTGTTATAATGAAGTTTATTGAAAGGATCGGGCTACATTAATCCGCAAATGATAATGTCCCTTTAATTAGTGATTCAGAGAAAAAAAGGCAACCTTTCATTACTGATGGTTCTTTTGGGAAATTCATCTACACGTACATGTACATGTGCATCATGTATATGTATGTACAGGAACATGATGAAATGAAATCATCTGTCAAGTGTGAACATTCATGTCAATTTCATTTCATTTGATCATGAAGACAGTCATCACAGAATCCCCCTCACGTCAGAACCCAATTTATCTTAACATAGATGCATACATGTACTTCATGTCTTGATAAATTATCAAATTCAAAACCTTTGATGCAGTGCGGTCCTCATCAGCATAAATTATTGTTGCTTATCACTGACTGTAGACCCCACTCTCCTCCACAAAGACACAGCAGGTCCTCGGGTAGGGTCCTAACTTCTCAGTGATGTAAATAAACCTGAAATGTACATGAAGCTATAAAAATCATGATCAGCCATATTTGCCATTCTGTTGTCATCAATGTGTTAGTTTCTTTTATTTGGGTTTTCCTCCAGTATTCGTGATACTTTTGCGGTACTGTACTGATCAATGTTGTCTGGTCACCAGTTATTTTAATCTTGTCAATTTGATCATCAAAGTTGCTATTGTGCTCTTTGCCAGTTATGCAACATGGTCATACATCAGTTTTGGCCTTACTGCCCCAGTCTCAAAGCCACGTCTAAATTGCCATAAATAGTCACAGTTATAATTGGCCTCGACGGAGACAGGAATCTGCAAGGCTGTGATTCTATTTCACCAAATGATGCTGCTGCAGACTGGCAGAAACGTAGACTGATTAAATTACTCTCAATTGTTCCGTGTCTGATGGCAGAGGAGGTTTTATTAATTTCATTGTGTGGTATCGGGTGGGCCAAAAAAAACGCATCGAACTTCAAATCTCGATTTCTCGACAACTGTCCATTATAATTCAATGAAATTTGGTACCGTATCTTGAAGTGTTACAAATAATGTGTGGAATTTTTATTGCAAATTTAATATGTTGTCTAACTCAGAAATCACCAGTTTTCATTGATGTAACAGTGTTTGATAATTGTGTTGCCTAATGATGTCATTCATTCTGAAAAAAAATAATGGGGACAAAGTTGCAGCATTATGGGCATTTGGTCCGTTCATGCTTGTTGTCCACAAAGGAAATCTGAAGAGTAGGATTCGTCAAAAACAAAATTGTCTCCAGTTATCTCATAGAGATGCCTCCAAGTAGCAATCTTCTTGTAGTTGTAAAATAGTGTTTCCTACCCTAACTAGTTTGATTTCGTATAGGTTAAGCTGTAATTTTTCCAGTATTCATAGGTTATAGACGTGTTTATACTCTGAACAGTTGGGTGTTGAACTAGCATAGCTTAGAAATGATCTGTCATACCTCCATTTCACAGCTGTCGAAATGTCACTGCTCTTGGACATGCTGAATCTGAGCAAAAACAAGGAGCATGTACACAAAACTGAGCAACTTCTTAAAACTTCCTAGTCTTTGTTGAGGATGTGTGAGATGACCGGTAAAACTCGCCATATTGTGTGATGTCATTCTACGCCTTAAAAGCAGCTGCAGCAAAATGTGGTTGATAATTGCAATTGCCATTGTGTTGCAAAATGCCACTGCTGATACATTTTGATCTAGCTGCTTTTAATTGTGATCTATAAATGACAGGCGTTGCCAGCATAATTCTCATATATTCAAATGGGAAGACAAGGAACTCACCTATGCCTCAATTTTCAAAGGGTCGCATGAAAGGTTGATCAAAGCACATGTAATAAGTTATGTCACACGAAAATTGCAATATACAGCACTCTCACAAAGTAATGATGAACACATCACTGTACCATTGGCATCATGTGTTAATTTGACGCTTTATAATCACGTGATTTCTGACTTTGTTGCACGAGTTGGCACATGTCAGTGGTGGTGTGTCAAAACAACTTAATTTTGATGTACATGTAATTGATTTTTCACCCTCAGTTTTGCCTGCAGTGGCAAAGGAAATTTTGAGCCATGTTTCAATAGATCTGGCCACCTATCAAAAATATTTTTAAATATTTTTGGTGATAGCATCATAATCTAGATGAAGGAGGGGTGTAAATCAAATACATAATCATCAGACCTTGGATTTTGTCGGTTTAGTTTTTTGCTGAGTCAGCAGAATGGAAGTCTAAACAAATAGTGAAATGACCACCAGGTGATCAAAATATGGTGCTTTCGGTCATTTACTCCAACGGGAAACCTCAAAATGAAGTCGTTCATTGAACTAAGTTTCTTTCTTTTTTTCAGGTTTGATCACAACGAAAGAGTTGCTGGATCGCGAAGCCATCCACCATCACGAGCTTGTCATCATGGCACGCGATCAAGGTACACCGAGCAAGCGGAACTTTGTGCGTGTTGTCATCAACATCATCGACCACAATGATCATCCACCAGTGTTCCAGTCGGACATTTTCAAGGGGAGCGTCTTCGAGACAGCTGCAGTTGGTACTTCTGTGGTGCAGCTTCAAGCGACTGATCGTGACACGGGCAAGAATGCAGAGATAGCATTCAGTATCATATCAGGTGGGTTTGATGGTAGAGCTTTTGCCTCACTTGCAGGGTTTGGTGTTGGTGATGGCCTTGGACTAACCATAGAGCAGTAGAATATGGAGAAGTCAGAAAACCTTGACCCAACCATTGCTGCTGTACACAGATTATTTTAATGATTGTAATCACTTCGATGTACCCCTCTTACATTGGTTATCTCACTAAATCCCCGTAGTGGTACATGTAGTAGCAATAACACCTTCACTAAGAGGTGAAGTTTAAGGCTTTAAAGTTGCATGATTCCTTGCAAATAACCTAGTGATGCCTGAAGAATTACCATGTAATAATTTGTGCCTTCAGCGAGTTGAAATTTCAAAGTGAAAAAAAAACGAGTTTTTTCCATGAACTGTCTATTGCTTGCATCGTTTACAGGAAGAACTGTCACTTATTTGCTAAAACGGGCTGTGATTTAAAAGTCATCTAATTTGTCAAAGGCACTGCTATTTTAATTGAAGCTGGTCAAGTTCCGCAAAAAAGGAGTTCATGTGTAGGTGGATTGAGGACTCGGGTAAAAAAATGCCTACAGAAGAATAGATGTTCCACTGTCTTCCTGTTGTCCAGGGAACAGGTTTATCTGACATCCTCCTGTACACCGTTTTGTGACTATGACAAATAGTTGAAGAACTGACTAGATTAATTTTATCTGGGAAAGGAGCAATAATTTTTTGCGAAACTGGCCACTGCACTCAGCTTATACTCTAGTTGAGTTCTTATGTGCTCATGTTGTCCAAGTCAGCTTCACGTAAATACAAGGCCTTTATACATTTTTTTGCACAGCCCCTCCCTGGATTGACACAAGTAAAAACCTTATACTTTTCCGTCTGCACACCCAATCACCTCTAGCTGCAATGACCCATAATTTTTGTGATGTTTTTGGTGATTTTTTAACAGTTTCTTCTCTAACCTTGTGTAAATTGACTGTTTCTGTGATTAAACGATAATTTTAACTGACGGAAGCTCGATGTACTTGGATTACATCTTCTATCACAAATTTGGAATCGATTTACAATTTTTTGCAATGGTACCCCTTCATGATGAGCCTATTTGTACCACTTCAAAGTTGAAAAATACCCAAAAATATTTTAAGTGCGAAGTGGTCCCGCACTAAATGTAGTAAAGCTTTTAATAGTCATTGTCACATTCATCATGCAATCAAACATGAAAGGTGATGCTTTTTGTGCATATAGTGAATAGCCACGATATTCATGGACCTTTTCTAAACTAGATGCTTGTTTGTTGCTATAAAATGCTTAAAGTTGCATTCAAAAATTTTCGGCGAACTTGGCTTTGCCTTTTGCATTCGTGCAAAAATCCAAAATGACTTGGATTTTTGATAGAATTAGCAAAATTTATACTATAAATGTTAGTTTATCAAAGCTGATAGTGATAGGAAGTGAAATTTAAGCGTTTATTCATTGAAAGGCGTTTGTTAATCAGAGTTTAGTTTTATGATTTAACAACTCAGGTTTACATTGAGTCTTATCGTTATAATCCTGTTTTCATATTTGAGATGACGGATGTTTTGCTTCAGCCGTTGTTGTGGCACATGGATTTTTTTCATAACCACAAGAGTGGAGGGTGCTGTTTGAGTGCATTGATAATTCTGTGATTTGTTTCTGTAATGATGAGTTAATTTTGACAAAGATTATTTGAATCACGGAATAATGTTGTGGTCTGATCTATCGTTTATTTGATAACTTCTTCACATGTAAATACAGGGTGAGGAATTCACCTCACCGAGGATAACTAACTGGCGCTCCTCCCTGTCAGAGTTTTCTCCCACACGTTGGCTCTGTGTGGGCAATTCAGCTAGCAGAAAACTACAAGCAGTTGTGTTTGTCACTCGTCAAGGTGAAAGCCGAAAGGAAACCAACAATAGTTAGCCTTGTCCTTCGGAAAACTGAATCTCTGACCCTGTAAAGCTATGGGTATGTCATACTGGTGTGTTATGATATCTGTGTGCAGTCTAATTGTAGTACCTATCTTTATGAGGTGCTTGCAGTGTTACTTATGAGTTCCTGGTTGGTTGATGCGTCAGTATGCGTATTACAAAAAGGGGGAAACAAGAAGTCTCAGAGGCTCCTCTTGTCTTTGTGAGAATTTTCTCGTGCATGATAATTGAGGTGTAGAAAGGTATGAGCAGTCGTCTGTGTGACTGGTCAAGACATAAGCCACAAGGAAACCAACAATGGTGAATAGCTCATTGAGAGGCAACTCGCACGAGCATACTCCACATGGAGGAAAGGAGTGCCTCCAGGGAGCAAAAGGAGACCTTGTAGCGGACCTCGCTTCCGCTCCCTGAGACCAGGTTATATCCTGGCTGTTCATGACAATGACAGACATAAAGAGCAATGTACCACCAAATTGCTCCTTATTGTAGGTGCCAATATTTGTACACAAACGAAAGATAAATACATGTAATCCAAAAGTAGGGCCTACTTCCTACATGTAATCCAACCCTTGCCTTTTAATGCCCATCGGGCACTGTTCTGGTGTTGGTGGTTTCTTCCACACTTAAAGGAGTTAAGAATACTTAATTCTGTCACCCATACCTGATCGGGGTGCAAGTGAAGGTTGTTTGTATTCACAAGGTCGACATCAAAGGGGTCTTGTCCCTCTGAATTGACCCAATCAAGCCATGAAGAAGTGGTCATAATTACATGTAACTTCTATGCCAAACTTCATGAGCTGAAAATCTGATTAAATGGGATTAAAACGTTTGTCTCAGAAATATTTCAGCAAGGAGATCTGAGATGGTCCCCTTTCTGATCCGAATGCCTGAGGTTAGATGTTGAAAAGGTCTATGCCAAAGGTCTGTCTGTCTTCCCTTTGAAGCCTGTGGATAAAGCATCCAATTTGTTCATCCCTTCTAATCTGTCATTCTGACTGATGATGATCATTGTGTTTGGGCCAAATTGCCCTGATGGCCACACAAAGATCGGGCAGAAATACCAAACCCTCAGAGAATAGGATCTGTTGGTCAAGTAGGGCTGTAATTGGCTCTTCACTGTGTCCCTTTTGCTCAGGTAAATATTTTTGTTGCGTTGGCTTATAGCATCCTGAGGTGCACCTCCTTCACTGGGGACATTTCGTCTGCGTATTATGTCAGTATCGCACAAAAAAACTTGTCCTTCAATCGTTGGATTACACAGTTTTCTTCTTTTCCAACAAGACACAAACCTTTAATTTGAGACTCCAAAGCCATGGACATTTTCGTTTGTAAATTTTGAAACAAGCAACATGAATAACTATGTGTGTACATGTACTATACATGTACTTGTTAATTGTGATCTGTCCTCACTGGACTAGCTGAGGTCACTTCAAGTGAAAGCTCTCGACCCTTTGTGTTGAACTACATGAACAGTACAACAAAATGTGGATTCAGTTTTAAGGAATTCACTCCTGACTTCAGAGGAGATGTTTCCACTGTCCCTCTTCTGACACCCCAAACATATGAAAAGACAAACAAGTATAGAAAGACCTGAAGAAGCATGCAGAACTTGGATCAGATGAAATGTCTGGATAAAAATCCGTCCAGAGTTCAACTTGAATTGAGGTCCAAAGCCAAATATAGGCATTTTGCCTCCAAGGCAGGGGTGGTCTGCTATTCATACACCTGGTCCTATTGAGTGTGACATGTCAAAGGTAGCAGCTCATGACGAGGCCACTCGTATTGATATCCATGTTTAACACCCTCTCTACTGCTGCGAGGAAGTCTCCGATGATGCCTTCCGGGCGCAATAAACCGAAAATTGCCTCTGCCTGGTCCAGACACCCCCTGAGTCGTCCCTGTTGGAATTTAATCAGCAGATAATACAGCCGAGCCATTTTTAGATTGACCTCTCCTGCTCAAATCCAGATATTCATTGTCGTTTCCTGGTATTTGCTTCAATCGGGTCGTCATAAATAAAAGGAGATGCTTGGTTGCTGGAACAATCTGTATCCATCGACATACGCAATCCTCTGTGACAACACTCCTTCTCTTGTGGTTTGTGCACTAGCCCATTGTCCACATTCAGTTGTGAATTTGAAACCCTTCTGTCCTGAGGTCAGAAACTTGGCTGCTTACTCCATCTATCTGAGGCGTTGGCACACAGCCGAATGTTTCCATCGTTGTGTTGGTGTACGGTAGCTTTTACCAAGGTTTTGCCATCCAAATCCTGCTTTCCTCAGACCACTGGTGGTACATGGTGACACTCAGCCATCCCTAATTCATTTCCCCTCCCATTGTGCTGGTCGATGGTACTTTCCTTTATGGTTTTGCTGTCCTTTGTGGCCATCCTTGGCTTTCTGTAGGACTTCATCTCAGCCTGCTGCCCACTAGCGTTTCATGACAAATGCAATTGCAAATTTTTGTCCTCACTCGTGAGCAGCAGACTCATAAGAAACATCTTTGCCGATTCCCTAGCTTAACTTTGTTGGCCACTTCTCCTGTGCGAAGGCATGATAGCAAGGCTGTGAACAGCAATTGTCTGATTAGTATCTGAATATGCTACCTGGTGGCAGCACCTACCAGCATCGTGGCGGATCTCTTGCTGGTGGACAAACACTGCCAATCACTTTCAATTGGAATTGCTTCTCGAAGAAGGAGACCATCTCAAAATATGGGTGTCAAAATAGAAAAAAATCATGGTTCAGTTTATACAAACCCCAACAAAAGAACCCCTTAAAACACAAAAGAAATGAAATGATCAGTTTGAAGATTTACTTTGCATTGAAGAGAATATTTGGGATTAGATCTGCTTCCAAACAGTCTCTTCAATGCAGATCAGCTCCCAAATAGTCTCTTCAATGCAAAGAAAGAAGAAATCGTACCCATGGTAGATTGGAGGGTCGACCCTCCAATCTACCACAGGCACGATTTCTTCTTTTCTGATAATATTGAATTTGAGATGGTCCCACTGGTTTTTTTCAATGGATGTGGGATATTTTATGAAAGCTACAGACTGTCCGAGTTGTCCAAAGAATACATGTGCAGTCATGTCATGTACCCAAACGATACTGCCTTTGGGCAATTCCTAATGACAGCAAAATTGGAATGTTCCGTGGCTAGATATTCAGAAATGTCAGAGTGATTTTCTTGGGCAGTCTGTAGCAAGGGCAGTACGGGTATGCTTTAAATCTGCATGTGTCAGGATCAGGTGGGAAAATAGAAGCCTTAGTTTAGTCAGTGTTGTACAGATGTTGTTGGGTGGTGGCTCTTAATTCAGAGAAAATTTTTTCGAAGGATCCTTCATTATACCCTGAATTAGTATGTCATACTTATATGAAGTGCACCTCGAACATTGTATTTCCATAAACATTTCACGATGCTAAAAAGTGGAGGGTGTTGTTGCATTATGAGTGTGGAAGAATTATTGTAAGGAGCATGACTATGAGTTCACGAAATTATGGTATTGTACTGAGTATAGTCTGTTTCTGGGTATTGCTAATGCTATTTAGAATTGTTGTGGAGTATGGATATGAAAAAGTGTATGCTTATTGTTCTTTTGAAGTCTAACATCATTATGGATTTGATCGTCTCAGAAGGTTTCAGGAATCATATTCAAATTAAGTTTATTTCTAAGAGCAGGTTAGCTGTTTTGTCTCCTCAAGGCTATTTTCTGGTGACTTCATAAGACTAACTAACTACTTCTTTTAATTCTTGATAGTTTCTATTTTCTGAGACTGATAGTCTTTTCTATCGCTTCAGGCAATGTTGGAGGAATGTTTAAGATTGACCGCAAAAGTGGTGTCGTCACACTCACCAAGGAGCTTGATCGTGATATCCAGAAGGAGTACACCCTTCAGGTGAAGGCTGTCGACAATGGGGCCCCACCATTGAGTGCTACATCGACCGTCAAGGTTAAGGTTACCATCTCCAACAACGCACCTCCCAAGTTCGAACATGATGAGTACGCGACTGAGTTGAAAGAAAATCTGCCTGTGAATACCCACGTAATTCAAGTCTCAGCCAGCAGCAGGTCATCTGTTGTTTATGAGATCGTTGGTGGAAAGTGCAAGGGTGATTTCATAATCAATCCAAACTCTGGCGTCCTGTCAACGAACATACAGTTCGATTACGAACAAACACGGTACTGTAATTTGACTGTGGAGGCAATGAACATGGTCGGCTCAAAGGCAAACACGTCGGTCATCGTCCATATCCTTGATGTCAACGACAACCATCCTGAATTTATCAAGAAAGTGTACCGAGGGAATATCAGTGAGGCTGCTGGGGCCAACACAGTCATTTTGGATGAGGACAATGCTCCATTAGTAATCCGGGCAAAGGATAATGACACGAATCTGAATGCGCTCCTCAATTATGAGATTATGGAAAAAGAAGCCCAACTTTTGTTTGACATTGGTACAAGCACTGGTGCTCTGCGTAATAAGGTGCCTCTTGATCGTGAAGTTGCACCGCAGTACGAATTCCGGGTGCAAGTCAGGGACATGGGCAGCCCAAGTCTGAGTGCTACAATCCCTGCGAAAGTTATCATAAAGATTTTGGATATAAACGATTCACCACCAGAGTTCACTCAGGATGTTTACATGTCGCAGTTGCGTCTGCCAACGTACCATGGTGTCACTGTTGCAAAACTGGAAACAGAAGATGCAGACAGTCCTCCAAATGCACAGATAACGTATCGTATTCGTGCTGGTGATCCATATAATATTTTCAAGGTGGATGCGAAGACAGGTGTCGTGACTGTTCAACAGGAAAATAACATTACCGATGATAAGAGCCTGACTGTGGAAGCGACTGATGGTAAATACAAGGCAAGCGCATTGGTTCATGTTGAAGTCCTTCGCAGTTTGGACACCCACCTAAGCTTCACAAAGGATGTGTACCATGGTGAAGTCTGGGAAGCCACACCGGAAGTACAGAACATTGCTGTGATTCATGTCGCTGGCTCTGCACTGAATCGCCAATTCAGATATCGCATCATCAATCCAAACAACCTGTTCCAAGTCGGGGAGACATCGGGTGTTGTCCAGACGACGACCGTGGCATGTGACAGAGAGAAGAAGGAATCGTACCAGATCATTATCGAAGTGACTGACGACAGCCCAAAAGCCCAGGTGGCCCATGCTGTTGTTGAGGTCAAGATCTTGGATGTTAATGACAATGCACCAGTTTTCGTCAACCAACCATACTACGCTGTCGTGTCTGTTGATGCAAAGAAGGGAGAGCTGGTCAAGCAGGTACGTGTCATAATCCAAAAAGGTTCTACATGCATATCTCTCTAGTCATTTACTGCATGGCCTTGACAGCTGAATTGTTATTCCTTCTATAGATGATACAGTTCTCCATGAAATTCTGTCACTTCAGGTTACAGCAATTGACCATGACATTGGTATGAATGGAGATATCAAGTACCGGCTCATCTACCAAAACCAGACGTCTGGAAAGTTCAAGATAAACGAGCGAACTGGTACAATATCTGTAGAGAATGAATTGACATCTGACGATGAAAGGAAAGGTTACATTCTGATTGTGGAGGCAGAAGACAAAGGTGAGTTTCCATTCTTCAAGAGGAATATCAGACCAAGAGTTACTGCCTTCCTGTGTATATGAAGTAAATCAGCACGTCTACTGAGCAATGTAGGAAAAATCACCCAGTGGAATCAGCTACCAGAGAGAAAAAGGCCAGTGGCTAGTCCAGTTACCGAGTGGGAGTCCTGCATTAGCTTAACTCTCAATGCTCCTTTCAGGTACTCCACCCTTGAAGACCAATGTGTCTGTCCCTCTCCAAGTCATCAACAAAGCCACACCAATATTCGACAAGGCTTTCTACACTGCCACAATCCCAGAGAACAGCCCACCCCATTCCGCCGTCATCAATATTGAAGCCAAGAGTCCATACCAGAGAAAACTCATCTATTCCATATCCAAGGGAGACAAGTACAATGAGTTTGCTGTTGACTTCGACACAGGTGAGACAATATACCTTGTTATGTGGTAGAGGTAATGAAGGCAGGCCCATTGAGACAAAAATGGATGGTTTTCAGGCATTTTAAAATTTGTTCTAAGTGTGTCCACACATTGTTTTGATTTTGTAGAAATAGATTAGGGTCAGCTTGGCCGTTTTGTGATTGAGGTAAAACGTAATGTAACAAAATTTTGAGGCACATCCATTGTATAGCATTTGAAATCCTACGGTTTCATTGCTGATGGCCCTTTTCATATTGTGTTACTGATGACATAATTGGACCTATGAAAGTAATCATGTTACCTTACTTTCTAGCCTATAGCACAGGTTTCATAGGTAAAACACTTGTTTGGGAGTGTGTCCTCTATTATCCAGTTTTGTTTGGCTCTCATGCTTTACATCTGTGCTCCCTGCTGTTGTTTGATAGACGTCCTTATCTTGCTCCCATTAATATTGTGATGCCCAGTTCGTGGAATCTGGCTTCTACTAAAATCACATCCCATTACAAGCAAAATTACATGTGTCCTTCAGAAGACTTTTGATTCAAACTATTTATGTCAACCTTGCTCTAATCTGTGGTCTGAAGGCAATCAACATTGCTCTTCTCTTATTTCTTGTTCAAATTTCTACAATCTGTAGGCCTTCCTGTGTGATATTCCAGCTTCTGTTAGTTGTATATAAAAGTCTCATTGCACTGTAAATAAAGTAGTTGTAGGAATACTTAGGTCTACACTCAATCACGCTATACATTCACGTTTTGCGTCTAACAAGGTTTGCTTTGCCGGTTTGATATTTGTGGTTATGTAACCCTTTTCATGCTGAGTACAACTGAAGAGATTTCAAGCAGACCAAATTCTGAATACAATTTCTTGCAAAATTTCTGACTGTGAGGCCTTCAGGGGCCACATTTATGAAGCCTTCGCAATTTTGCGTTTGCGCAAATCTATATCGTTTGGCTCTTCAAACTACTTCAGACTTCAGTCTCTCAGGGTCGTATGCACCAAACGAAGATCATCTTGAACACAGGTTGAGCCACAACTTTTCTATTGTTCAGGTTTGCCAGAGCATGATGTGACAATGGAAAAGTTGTCGCTCAACCTGAATTCAAGATAATCTTCGCTTGGTGCATACGGCCCTCAGTGTTAAAAGGGTTCTTGCATAGAAGACTAATTATAATGGTTGTTTGCAGGTTTTTTGTGACTGATTATAATGGCATGTTGATTTCATGATCACGCAACCATTTAATCAATTGGAAATTTGCATTACAGTTGCCCTCCTGCCCATACTAAATACTTCGAACACAGCTCATTTCTTTGCAACAAATTAACTGCAACGTTTGAATCCCAATTTTATTGGAAAAAAACATTCCCGATCTGATAAACTTCATCACCAGAATTTGAGAAATCCACAGGCACTCAACTGTTGGGATACTCTCAGGTTTTGTTGATGTTGATTACACTGACTTGAGATCACTGCCAGTTTTCCTATGTCATATCTATGACCCATTCATTGGCCCGTCTCCTCAGCCTTTCAGTGGCCTACCTGACTCGTGTCACTAATCTATTTATGTTATTTCCTTTGCACTTGCCTAGACATGGGCATATTAGGGCCATGTGAGTATGAAAACAACACCTTACTAAATATCAAATGTACCTTCTGTGTATGCTTTGAAGCCATTTATGGCAATTCACAAGATTGGACTGCATTCTTTAGAAGCTTCCCTTCCTAGAACCTTGGATGCATGTAACTCAGGAGCTAACATGGCTAATGCTTTGCCATTCAATCACACATATTTAGTTGCGAGATTATTGTATCTGCTATGTCCTCTTTTGCCTTGTCCTACATGTATACCATTTAGCTTGGAAAAATGCTTTTCCCCACACTACGTCAGCTGCTGCTTGACTTCTGGCTGAAGTCACTTTATAATTCCAAACTTGTGGATTGCCCTTCAAAAAATGCATGTGTTAATTTGGTTCAACTGCATCGAATGATGAAATTTCAGTCATGGTCCAATCGGTTCACTCAGATTATTTTCTCTTGATTTTCTAAATGCATGTCAACATGGGGACTCTTTTCACAGCAATTTCTTGGCTTTACAAATTAATCCAGTGAAAGTGACATAAAGGTATAGACCATTGTACAGGATGCTGAGGTTCTCTTGAATTCGTCCATTGTTACTTGTGGTAGCAAAGGTTGCCAATCTGACAAAGCAAGAAATTTCTGTGGAAGAGTTCCGAAGACACCTATACTTAGTTTATGCACTATTAATGTTTTATGTTGTCTCTCACATTATGGTCTGTGTGCATGTTCGAACACAATTCTTATCATTCATTGCCACCCATACCTAATTTTGGATGAGGGAAACGACACATCGCATTAAAGCATGAATGTCTCTCGGGCATCGGATACTTGCAGGAAAAGGGATGCATATCATGGGCTGTGGACATCCCGCTTTGCACGAGAGAAACAAGATTTTTAACATTTGTAAACTGTCAGTTTGTTTTGCATTGAGTAGTTTTAGTGTGCTGTTGTGCATCCTCTCCTATGTACATTGGATCCATCCAGACGACCAGATTATTGCCTGCAGCACGATTTCAGTTTACATAGATGTTATCAAAAATCTATTTTGATGTTACACAGTTTGAAGATTTATTGCACTTGTTTGATAACTACTGTTTGCCACCAGTCATTTGATGTTCGTTTGCTGTCCCTGCCCACGACAAAAAAATATCAATGGGAATTTTTTTGCCGAGTAGTTCTACAAAGACCGCAAAGGAAAGAAATCTGCTTCTTATTTGTTCCGTGATGAGGAATTTTGCACGCACCTTGCATGGATTAACACACATTCACGTATGCTGCCATAACACTGCTTGTAAAACAGTTTTGAATTCATACAAGTTATCATTTCAGTTGCTACAATGTCCATTTGTTCTGTTGCAAAGTTGCTTTTCTCACCCTGATAACAAGTCCACCATGACAGTTTTAAAATGCTGACTATGAAAGGTTGCGTTATGCTAACTAAAATATCAATGCTTGATGAAATTTGAAGAGCAAAGTAACACTCAGTCATTGTCAACTCCATCCAAAATACAAAGACACAAAACATACACACACAAACATAAACAGAAAGGAATAGTGCTAGGAAGACTTATCATCTCTGTGCCTTTCCAACAGTCTTTAATGATATGTCCTTTCTCATCGTAGGTGCCATCACTGTTGCTGAGAAACTTGACTATGAGACGACCAATAAGTACGAGCTGGAACTCCGTGCTACCGATACTTTCACTGGGATTCATGCTGAAGTTCCTGTCACAGTGTTTCTGAAGGTAAGTCTGAACAACTGATAAAGGTACATGTAAACTACATTTATGCCAGTCGAGTACAAGGGAACACTCGACTTGTAACAGCAGTTACCGGTACTGATGATTATTCTCTCCCTTTCAGGATGCTAATGACAATGCCCCATCTTTCACCAGCCAGTACTACACTCAGACTGTCAGTGAGGCAACGGCTGTTGGCTCTGCTGTCATGAAAGTTTCTGCACAAGACCACGACTCTGGTGTCAATGCAAAAATTCGGTATGAGATCCTAACATCCCCGAACACAAACGATAGTGTATACTTCTCGGTTGATGAGGATGATGGTACCATCCGGACAGAGAAAGTCCTGGACCATGAACAGAAGGCGCAGTTGCATTTCATCGTGCGGGCCCTCGATGGAGGAGAACCAACATTATTTGCGACTGTCAAGGTTACAATCATAGTGACTGACCTGAACGATAATGCTCCAGCTTTTGATAAACCAAGTTACGAGACGATAATCACAGACCAGGCCAAGAAGGGACAATTCGTCACCATGGTGACTGCCTCTGATGCCGACAGTTCGGACGATGGGAACCTTGCTTACTCTATTGTTGAGGGCAACCAGAAACAGACATTCAGCATTGAGAGTGATACAGGGATTATCACACTATCCAAGCTACGTAAACCAGACCTTGAGCCAGTCTACACGTTGAACGTCTCGGTTACTGATGGTGTCTTCACAAGTTTCACACGGGTCCGCGTCGTGGTACAGAATTCGAATCATTATGCCCCACAGTTCAGCGATGAAATTTACAATGTTGATGTTGCGGAAGATACTGTGGTTGGTCAGAAGATTGCTGTTGTCACGGCGTTGGATCGGGACAGAGGAAACTTTGGCCTTGTATCGTACAGCATCAACAGTGAGAACATCAGGGATATCTTCTTGATTGATCCTAGTTCTGGTAAGTCACAACGCAGAGGGTGAACTACATATGAACTTCTTGTTTCCCATGCAATAGATTTGGTCAACAGGAAGGTTTGGCTGCAATTTAGAGCAGTTGACAAGTCTGATGTTTCTGTATTCTGATCAAACTTTCACTCTGAAATTTAAATTATTCAGGAGAAATGTTCACCAGGAGGTCCATGGACCGAGAGATCAAAGACGTCTACGAGATCCCTATTGTCGGTGTTGACCAGGGTGGAAGGACCGGCTTCGCCACAGTCAAGGTTACTGTGACAGACATCAACGACAATGCACCTGAGTTTGTCATGAAACAGTACAGGAACAATGTGTATGCTGATGCTGTGGTTGGGAAGCTCGTCTTGCAGGTAGGAATCAGTTAAGCCAATAAAACACACATATTCCGGAAAATGCCAGTCAAAAGATGCCTCTGCACATGTTGGTACCCAGTGGATGATTATTTCAAATCAATTTCAGGTGAAAGCAACTGACGCTGATGTAGGAGACAACGCCAGACTCGAGTACAGTATGTACAATGGTAACTCCTCGTTGGTCGCTGGTGAACTGTTCAAGATCGAGGAATACTCTGGCAGGATTCGGGTCAAGAGTAATTTGACAGACTTCGGTAAGTTGAGTCCTGAATCAGTGCTTGGAGGAATTATACTGACAGTATAATTCCTCCAAGATCAGTGCAAGATGTGTTTCCTCTTATTTGTTAGAGTCTTTGACTAACAAATGGTGTTTTTATTCCACAGAGAGCGAGCAAATACTCTTCTTCATCAAGGTGACAGACAAGGGCAAACCGCAGAAGGAAAATCTGGTCCCCATTGAGATTTTCATCATGAGCTCAAACCTACGGCCACCAGAATTCGAGCAGTCTCAATACTCCTATTTCCTCCCAGAGGACACAGCAGTTGGAACAATCATCAATACCATAACGGCAGAGAGTAATGGCACCATCGAGTACAGTATTGTATCCGGTAACGAAGGAACGACAAATAATCCAGCAAAGTTTGCCATGAAACAGGATGGCAAACTGACCATGATTGAGCCTCTCGACCACGAAGANTGTTAGATGACCTATACATGTAACCGCAGGTTGATTATGAACAAAATAAAACATGCCTTTCTGGCTTTCAATAATAAAAATGTGCATCTTCTATTGAACTTTCTAATTCTAATGTTAGAAGTCTATGACACCTTCATCCTGTCTATTACCTCGCCCATCAACCGAGCTTTCTACATTGATGCTCGGTAGTTCTCGATCAGTCAACTAGCTCCCAATTTCCAAGGGCGGTCTTCAAATTGACTGGTAAGTCAATTTCTAGTTGTACATGTATGAATATACACCATCGTCTTGTTTCTTAGGTGCGGTCAATGAAGATGCCCTACCTGGTACTGTCATTGTCGTTATCTCAACCAGCGACCGTGACCTCGGACAAAATGCCCTAGTTAGTTACCACATCACTGCTGGTGACAAACTCGGGCAGTTTAATGTCCGACGTACAGGAGAAATCTACGTCAACAAGCCACTGGATCGTGAAGTTACTCCGAAGTATGACTTAATAATCGAGGCCTCAGACGGTGCTTTTGTGACAAGTGTCCAAGTGGTGATTCACATCTTGGACGACAACGACAATGATCCTTATTGTGATAAGGTGAGAGTGGGAATACTTGAATTTTATTTGAGTTTGGAGTGCATGTTGTACATATGCGATGCATTGGAAAGTGTACAGAACTCTTAGATGATGGATTGTGGGGCTTCTTGTGAAGATGTCGAAATTTTGGAGAGGAAGAAAAGTCCCCTTTCTCATGACACATTGGGGGAACAAGTAAAACTATAAAAACTCATGCTGTTGCAGGTTACATCACCACTTTCTCATTTCTGGGGAATTTTGGTTGATAGGAACAAGGTAGGGCACAACTGCTCTCAGGAATAATCAAATATCTCACAATCGGTGTGGTGCCCTCTATTCTGATATTCTCCCATCATGTTCGCCTTGCATCATTTTCTCCCTCAGATGGACAGACATGGCGGACATTTCTCACAACTCCCTAAAGATCTCACTTGACACATACTTGTATCACAGACTACATGTCATTAGTATAGGCAATCATAATCATCCTCCACTGCTCACAAAAAAGGCTATTCACTTTGCTACCTCAAAGTGGAAATTTCACTAACTGTACTCTTTTAAAAAAAGGATTGTGTTCAAAAATCGATGACCTTTTCTCTGGTTGGTACACTGAGGAGTTGAATGAAGATTGCAATAGTTTTATGATGTTCGCTGTTTACATTCCTAAGACCTCTTCGTTTATCGTGGCTCAAAAATATATTGGTTGTGGGAAGGGAATCTGGCACTATCGTGTTGCACTTTGTCAGGGTTATTGGAAACTATCTGATGCTGATATCTCTGATGTCATAATTCATTAACTGTTCTGGTCAAGGTGACACCGGTTACTAAGCCTCCTATTTTTAACTCTGTACACTGTCTAATGCATTTCAATTTCATAAACGTCAAGGTCCGCCGGTCATTATCTAGTGGTAGTACTCACTAATACATGTGTAACATGCACTTTACTTACGTCATGTTGCCTGGAGGGTGCTGCAGCAGAATTTTGGCTGTCGTACAAGAGGTAGATCTGAAAAGAAGGGAATCGCTGATGAGTGGCATGAAATCGCACTTCATTTTTACTTCTGAAACAAAACGTACACCAATTTTTGACCAGTGTACACAGAGGTGCATGGTGACGAGAAATTCAGCATCACTACCTCTTCTTACAGCTGTTCTGATTGCTGCCTCCCTACTGGCACTTGTGTATGTCATGTTGCGCCCCTATTGTCAACACTAATTTACTATGCATTCCGATATACAGGCGGCTTGGACCGATACGGACACAAATGAAACTCTAGCCAGCACTATCGAATTTTACGGATATAGCGATATTTTCTCTGTGAGTACGCCTGTCTCTGTCACGGAACACTTGTAAACCAAATCACAACCTAAGATGCGGGAATGGTGATCAACAAGGATATGCTGACTCAGCATTATTTTCTATCCCGTAACCACTAATCTTTCCTTGTGATTTGGTGTAGGCATTTTCATCCTAGTTGCTAATAGTTTCAATGTCAGTCAGTCGAAAAGTGTTGCACGATTTATGACATATTTCAGAATTTTGGATTTTCTTATCAACCCTTCTTTTGTTGCAGTGTCAAATCACATGTTTCATCTACTGTATTGCCACATGTACACATATACACTCATGCATACTATCACACACATTATTGCTCACAACACAGTATGGGCCTGCCAACACTTGGAATATTGGGACAAATCAGGCACAGGTTTAGCGGGGCTGTTGGAACATCAGCATCTGAGGTCCCTAAAGGTTTGGTTTTATTCCTGGCCATACACACTCCTTAGATGCAACAGAGCCTGTGTCCTGTTAGTCATGTGTTACATGTAGCCGGCCATCTCATTCCAACTTTGACAGAATGTCAAATGCATCAATATAGTACACACAAGCACAACTGCTCATGAAGCTCTGTGCACTGTAAAAACCAATGGGCTTGAGAGACCCATGATTTTGTCCACCACCTGGGCATGTGGGTTTGAGATGAGAATGGGTCCATGGTACCCAGAATACTTGTTCTTCGAACCTGAAACGAGGAGGTCCTTAGGTTCCAGTAACCCATAATGACCAGTTTCACAGGTCACTTTGGCCCATCTACTATTGCTGCTCACTGGTGCCAACACCCCACGGTAGCATTCGTAGATGGGCCAAAGTGGCCTATGAAACTCTCATTATGGGTTACTGGAACCACGACCTATAGACCTGTCCGTTTCAGGCTCGAAGAACAAATATTCTGGGCACCATGGACCCATTCTCCATTGAACACATTTCAAACCCATGTGTTCAGGTAGTGGACAAAATCATGAGTCTCTCGAGCCCATTCGTTTTTACAGTGTGTTCAGAGCTATCAAGTACATTTTCCTATGTAGGGCCTACATCACGACATGTACTTGACCAGCGAGCCTTACATAACGACCATAACCTACATGTAGATAATAAGGGCAAAGTTGCGGTGAAATGAATTTCACAACAGTTGGCGCACCCATCATTCATTTACTCACCAGCTTTTTGAAGAAAAATTTGGTACCCTGGCTGAATTCGTTTTATTTTGATGGATCGCAGTGTATGAGGTTCGAACTGACTTTTCCTGTTGGTATCGTTGAAGTTGTGTTGCATGCCGTCTGGTGTATTCATTTGAAAAGTCGCCTTTGCATTCTGAACAGTGGAGTCAGTGACGAGTGTACATGGAGGTGCTTATCTTGATTGCAGATGGTAGTCGGGATTCGTAAAGCACTCTCTGATGTACAGCTCCTCAAAATGGATGCAGTTCAGCATTGTGCCTTAAGTTGAACCTGAAGATCTAGAGCTTTACCCTATAATTATTGTGGTTTTTCGTGATCTGGTCCCCTTGCACAATATTGTTAATTGCTTTTCCAGAAAACACATATTTTCAAATACATGTGCGTGTACTCATAAAATCAGACACTCATAATGACAGTATAATGTACTTGTTAGCAAAAGTACTCAAAGAAAGAGAATGCACGAAAGTCGACACAACGGATGATAAAAAATAGGAAGTCAACTTTTCAGTTGGAGAAACCAGAAAAGACTCAAGTCTTTTCTGGTTTCTCCAACTGAAAAGTGCCTGAGGAAGACCCCGGTTGGGGTCGAAAATTTGCGAAATTGTGGAAGTTGACTTCCTATTTTTTTAGCAAAAGTACTGAAATACTGCACGTGGTCAAAGATCATCACTTGCAACTAATGTACTTGTGTGCAGACACTCAAGCACTGAAGCTGTGCTCTTGTAGATACACAATCAAAGCCACATACCGGTAGATGTGTGCTTCCTAACAGCGCACAGTAGTGAAACTCGTACAACAGAAATTCTATCCCGGTCCTTTCTTTGACATTATTTACCAACGTCAAGAATATCTTTCGATGAGTTTAATCAAATATCAAGCACGTTACTTAATGTATGTGCATGGCTGACTTGTAAAAACGTGCATTTTGTTGTCACAGTCAAGATTTACGTTTATTGTCTTACTTTTTTATTAGCAAATGCTGGTGCAGGTTGGTTTTTTGCTCCCTTTCCCTCAATTGATTCACACGTTTTGTCTTCCAATATACTGAATAGCAGCTGAACATGCCAGTGCAATGTTTTGAGTTCTTTGAAATTCATGACTTTTGTTGTTTCAACCTGTATGCATTTTTTTCACTCACTCACTGAATCATGCTGTACTTAAATTCTCATTATATTTCACATTTTCCCCTGAATCTTCAGCTTGTTCATCCCTTTCATTACCAGATTACATTTAAATTCAAATTTCCTCTATACCAATGTCAAGCAAGCTACAGGAAGAGACGCAAAAGCTTTTAGAATTTTCAATAGTTATTTCAGTTGGTTTCAATGTACAGTGGTCAGATTGTTTTTCAGCTTGTCTAAGTAAAAGTGGAGTAGTTATCTTTTGTTTGATA
>NMRB01000044.1:140357-152107 GCA_002633025.1 Notospermus geniculatus
TCCGTGAAAATATCTTCAAACAATTCTCTTACCTCTTCACCTCTCTTGCTTTTTAATGGTAAAGCCCAAGCATATCTGCTGAACAAATCTATCACTGTTAGGATGTAATTATAACCTTTTTCAGATCTAGAATGCATATCAACTAAATCTGCTTGCCATTGTTGATCAATGTAAGAAACCATAGTTTTTCTGTAAAGGAATTTTGTAGTGATCGGTTTATGTAACTGATAAGTTGGTAAATTCTCAAGAAACTCTTTTAACTCTTTGTATTTTATACCTTCTGCTTCCTCCTTAACCTTCTTCCAAATTTGAGCAATGTTTGAATAAGCAACTGAACTTTTAGGGTTGAAATACACTTCCCTAAGATATTGCTCCTTATCCATTTATTTACTAAATAAACTTTGCTTTCTTACCCCCACATATAGCGCATTTCACTAACAAATATTTTCTACCACCAGCTAAGTTATGAATAATTGCTTTACCCTTATTTGAGGTGAATTTTCTACATTTAACACAGTAAACTTCCGGCACGGCCATTTAAAACGTAAAAATTTGCGTTTTGAGGTGGAAAAATGGCACTTTACAAGGAAAAAGGGCACTTTTTTACGATTTTTGCAACTTGAAAAAATCGCACTTTTCAAGGAAAAATGGTGATTTTTTGGTGTTTTCGCTGTTGCAGTGAAGAATGGTCTTCCGTCTACATCCCTTCGTTTTACTAATACTGCTGACAATGGCCACTGTGCTTGTCATCACTTGAGAAGTTCAACGTGCTTTTATATCGTGACTATCTTTCATCAGGTAAGGTGACATACTTCAACTCATTCTTTTAAGTGGGGTAACAGTCTTAATTGGTAACTAATTGGTAACTTTGATCATTCAAACAGGTACATTTGAACAGTCTATGGAGCATGCATTGACACATTGGCATTGACACAAGATGATGATCAACCTCACCACCATGATTCATGGCATGATACATGAGCTATTGCTGTGGTCTCACTAAACAGTGGGCGGGCACCCAGGCAACCGAGTTTCTTGACCCTGTTCATACCTCATGTGTTGATATTCATGTTATAACAAGGAACTAAGCCTGGCAAGGTTTTATGAATTATTTACCGGTTCCCATCCATTAACCCCTTACCACCACGTGGGTGTCATTAAGATGCACCAAGAATTGCAAGCCTATTATCTGGTATTAACCCTTCCTCACCTGTGACCCAGTAGGTCTCATAATGATAGCTATCTCAATTCATAAGTGATATATTAACCCCTTCCCACAAAATGGCTCTGATTTGATACAACATGTATCATCTCGATTCATGAAGTCATATTAACCCCTTCCCACCCAATGGGTGTAATACGCCATCCATCTCGATTCATCCAGAGATATTAACCCCTTCCTACCCAAGTGGTCTGATAAGATATCTTTTTCGATTCATGAAGTGATATTAACCCCTTGTTCCCACACAAGGAGTGTAATACGATATCTATCTCGATTCACCAAGTGATATTAACCCCTTCCTACCCAAGTGGTCTGATGCATTCCGAGCACTGCAGTTCTTGTTCTTGCTTTCTGCCTCTTGAGTTGGTAGGTCATAGTCAGCTGAGCGCAAGGCCCATGGGCCTCTTGTATAAATGGGAATAGGTAGGATGTTTTAACGTTGTCAAAATATGTATCTAGGTACCATATAAATATATGGTAAATTTCAGTCAGATTCGACGTCAATCAATATAGACAGGCTGCTGTCACCAGTAGGTCCATGTCTGATATAAAGAATGGGAATCTTGACATGCTTCTTTTGCTTCTGATGGCCATGTTTTACATGTCAGCTCATCCAAATTGAGAAGATAAATAAGAATTCCCTGCATGATGAGGCATCTAATTACTATATACCCAAGTTTGTTTTCTTCATGAAAGCCTTTCCCCTGGCTGTCATTGATTCCATATGACTTCCCATGAGTAACATCTCCAACGTTTAAGTTTTTCCAACTTGGATGAGCTGGACTCATTGTATTATTTTCTTGTTGCTGTTTTTCCTGGATGCAGCAATATAGATAATGAAAAGCAATATATCTGCTTGCATAGAAATTCCTGAATGGGAATGTATTTTTTTTCATTACTCGCCGAGAATTGATGAAAGGGATTCTTTCTTTTCATTCAGTATAATATTGGTCAATTCTTGATGTTTTCGTTTAAGAGAATATTGCATCTATTACATTAGTGCTACGCCTTATTCGTTTCTAAATGTACAGTTGTCAGAATTGTTAGTTCAAAACATTTGAGTGGCTCTCAGTTCCAATGGTGAAGCAAACTAATATGATCATCACCAGTAAAATGAATTTAAGTGCATTCAGATTCAGGCTAGCAAACGTAGACTTCTTGCATGGACATGTTCGATATCATCAGCCCAAAAACTCATACTGACAAATTCTTCAATATCAAGGACCATACCGCCTATGTTCTTCACCTACTACATAGATGGAAGCTACTTTTTCTTCTGTTTCTAAGGACTAATTGGAAATCCAATACGGCTACCGTGGGCCAGGAATAAATTATAATGTTATGACCTAGGGTGCTCCTACTTACATGACAGATCATACAGTAGAGGCACCTGAGCACCAGGTTTGGAACAGTTGCAAATCTTTCGCCACATGTTTGGTGTTCACTAACGTCCCATTCACATCGTGGAAATCATCACCATCATTAGAGCATGAAAATTTCAGTACATCTTTGAAGTATTTTGTCCATTTTTAGCTCACCGGGGTGAGCTATTACGATGGGGAAGCGTCCGTCGTCCGGCGTCGTCCGTCGTCGTCCGTCGTCGTCGTCGTCGTCTGAGATTGCTCATGCCACTGATATGTACCTCCCTCTGTCATTAGACTATTATGTCCAACCCGGTGAGCACATGGTCCATGGACCATTTCATTGTATGTAACAGCATGGGATTTTACATCTTGTGTGTGAACCATACCATGTGAATTACCATTGAGAATTGGATTTCCGTCTTACAATACTGACAATTCAGATCAAACACGATGTTTTCTTGAGTTGACTGGCATTTTTATGCTATGGTCATTTTCCTTAGAAGTCATTGCCTTTGCAGAATTCTTCCCATTTACATGTACCCCGGGTAATGAAATTAGTGACTTCAATCTATGTTGAGAAACAAGTCTTGGATGAAAACAATACCTGCTATACGTTTTTTTCAGTCCGGTTTAACGCAGTCTACCATTGCCTTTCAGATCTCAAGAATCCTAAGGAGACTCCTTCTAAACAGATCAACAATGGTTCCCTAAGTAGTTTACCAGTCTCAGAGAATGAAGAAGACTTACCAGGTATGTCTAAGAGGAGGTTTTCAGCACTTCATAATTGATAATTCAAAATTTCCTACTGCGGGTAATGATTACACATAGAAATGAAAGCTACCAGAATAGATTCAGAATTTTACCATTACCGTAACTAAATTTCAGTGGTGAAGGAATGCTGGACTCGTTTTGCTTGATTGGTGATGGGGAATGGGAGATTGGGGGTTGATGCTTTGGTTAAGGGGAATACCGTACACAATTATTTTGAATAGTGATAAGAATGGTATGAATAGGTAATGGATAATGTTCATAGTGATAAGAATGGTATAAATAGGTAATGGATAATGATGTATAATGTTCATAACTTTGAACATTTTTAGCTCAGCTGACCAAAGGTCAGCAGAGCTAGTAGAATAAGTATTCAGTGGCGTCACGTGTCAGTCCGTCACCCCGTCCGTCAAACTAGGGCTTGCAGCATCATTGGAAACACTGCTATTTTACTTATGTGCCTAAAAGTCATGAAATTAGTTCGGGGACAGTTTTCAGGCTAGAGCATATGCCTACAATTTAACTGAATTACACCTAAAAATCGATATTGTCAGCTGAGCGTATCGCCCATGGGCGACTTGTTATACATGTAGGTGGTGAATTGGTATTGGGAAGTTCCGTTCCGGTACATGTGATGAATATGGTTTGGGTAATGGATAATGTGCAGTTGGATCTTTACATATAATGTATTGGGAATGAAAATGTCTTCTGCAATGATCGTTCTGTTTTATGGGATAAAATTTTTAGCCACTGACAACTGCCAGCTTGTCGTAGAAGTACACATATAGCGACAAGTTACATCTGCTTGGTTTTGAGTTGCATGTACATCATTTCAATCAAGTCAAATAACTCTTATCAGAGTTGTATGAAGTCTTAACAATTTCACATTCTATTACCTAATGTTTGCCATAATCAACCTTAACACTTTTGAAAATCTGAAGACTTGAAATACCTAAGGCATGATAGGTGCAGGTGCATGACTTTCATGACATGAATCCTCATTAATCTCTCTTTAAATCTTGTACATGTACTAACAAAGTTAAGTTCTTATGATAGAAAAGGTAAATCCTTTCCTGAGTTTAGTCTTGTCTAAGTCCTGATTATTTTGGATAATGAAAGTCCTGATCATTGATGTTGTGAATAGAAACCAACCTGTAATCATCGTTTACCTGTTTTGGGTATGACTTTGCCTTGTACAATATCCCGATAATGTGCACAACTAAACCTTTCACTCACATCTACCTCTCTGAATCTTTGTGCAAGCAGCACCACCAGGTAAAAAATGTCATTGAAATTGTTGTCTGTTCATAGTCCGTTACACCTGTGCGATATCATCTGTGGAAACCACAATTTTTAGAGCAACATGATGCACTTTCACTGTCACTTCTGCGATAATAAGGTTAACCTACAGATGCCCACATTGTTATCAAAAGAAATCTCATTTTGGATAGTTCATTGAATGTAAATGTTCAGTTCACTATTAATGAATTCTGAATGCAATCATCAATTAAGTGGATATCCCAGATGTCCCACTCACAGACGAAATGTTGACCATCACTCACTTATGAATTTTTGGTACATGTAATATCCCATGGCACGGTTCTTCACATAGTTTTGTCAGGAGGAAATATAGAAGGGGTACAAGTATTTCACCTTGTGGCACTCTAAATTCAGGTCACTTTTTAGAGACTTAGACTGTTTTTTTCAACAGATTTTGTGTAGCATTGGTCTTAGTGTTCCACCTAATGTAACACTCTGGTCCAGTCCAGTTACTTACTATACTTTGTTTGCATTATCACCTGCTTAACTAGTCGATGAAAACGGAAACTGTTAAAGGTCGGTACGGATGTCATGACCGCGTAAAATTGGAAATTTATTTTGATGATGTGATGTGCTTTTTGTGTGTTAGCAAGATATCCATTGTTCATCTGCGAGACCCTATGGAATTTGTCGGAGTTTTGCTGTGTTCTTGTGATTCATTGATAAATGCATTTTGTTTCGCTTCCCATTGTCATCAAGACCCAAATCTTAAGAATTACTGGCAGTAAACAAAAAGTTTGATTCAAACATTGCAGGTCAAAGTGTTGCATTTAGCTGGGAGTCATCTACTACAGCTGAACCCCCGAGTTGTCCTCTGGGTTGCAATGGTTGAACAAAGTGAAAATAGCTCTTTACTTGGAATTCAGAATACTGCTGTCTTGCTTCTTTTGCCATCTCCCTGTTTCTCAATCTAGTTGTACCCCCATCCTGCCCAAACCTCTTTGCATGAAATATTATTTTTGCATTTTTTTTTTGTTCTGGATCTGTTGTCATGTGGGCTCATTCTTT
Source organism: Notospermus geniculatus (assembly GCA_002633025.1). Lineage (NCBI taxonomy): Eukaryota > Metazoa > Nemertea > Pilidiophora > Heteronemertea > Lineidae > Notospermus > Notospermus geniculatus. The sequence continues at coordinate 146,040 of NMRB01000044.1, forward strand.
GGAGGTCAGATTTTGTCCCCGTTTCTTGAACCCTTCATGTGAATTGTACAATGATGCACTTTCCATGTGCATTTTCCACATATACATTTTCCCAACTCAGCTTTGGTTTGTTTCAAGTTGAATACCTTAGACGAACCATTTTCATTTTAGATTGGATGTAAAATTTTTATTTGGTATGGTGTCTGCCCTTATTTTCCAGTGATATTTTGTGGCCCTGCATACCCCAGCCTCTACAAACCATTGCTGTTTTTGCTGTGCTCTCCCACTAGCCCATTATCTAACCTATTGTCATGTATTCGTACATGTACTTGTGTTCTGAATCCCCCCCCCCCCCAACTTTTGAATGATATGGTGATGGTTTTGCATGATCAGGTGTTGTTTGCTGTTTTGGTCGTACCATTAATTGCTTGATAATACTTATAAATAATCACATTTCAAGACAAAGAACGCAAGCCCAATTGTTGACATCGATACACAAACACATCCTCTACAGTTTTTGACTTTGATAATTCACAACCCAAATACGTCTCAAACCATCCCAAATAAATTTACTGTTGTCCTTGTCATATTCATATTCCTGGACTCCCCCCTAATGTCTGCATACCTGCCTTAATGTTAAATAACAGTCATTGAATCCCACAGATTGATGGTAAACCTTGTACCGTACATGTAGTTATAGTAGAATCATGGATGATGATGATTTTAGTTATAGAATTCAGAATAGACGTGTATGACGAATGATGAATGAGATAAATTGGTGATCATGTGATATTATTTCCTCGCTCTTGTAATGACGTCTTATGTCCTTTCTGTCCATCTTCTTTCTATCCCTATACCCCTCTCATCCCAGGATACTTCTCAACAAAAGTAGTGAACAATGTAGTCTTACATGTATATCCAGAACTCATCTTTATCAGTGATGTGACATAAAATTTTGATACGTCGGAACAAGTTTGAAAAGCACCATATCAATATACTGGTTCATTCTATACTATACGTAATGGGTGAGAGTGGAAAAGGTATTGTAAGTACATGTATGTCACAGAAGATGCAGAAAAGGTTGAAGAAAATCATTCAATATGTTGAGTTTTAAAAGGCTTTCAGTTAAAAAGTTGTCAAGAAGATTTTGTGGAATTTTATTTCAAACTAAGTTGAATTGCTCACATTTTTAATCTTTGACTAATTGTTCTGTTACAGAACAGCATGCTATACTACTTTCTCTAACTGTGATACTTTGAGTATGGTCTAAACATCTTCTGAAATCTGTGGTGCATGGTCTTTCTTAATTATCGATAATGTTAATTACTGCATGCTAATTAATTCAATAATCTAATTAAGGATTCCTCTATTGTGTACATGTTATTGTGTGACTTGCACAATTATAAGATTTCTTCCTTAATGTGACGTAACAATGCTTTCTGTGTTCTGATATTCGATCTGTCTTCCCCTATTGATGTTTTCATGATATTCTTCCTCTTTTCAACTGTCTTATCTCTTCATGATTCTTCCTAAGATCACACCTAACACTTTAAATCTCAATCACCCACAAGACGTCCATGCAGAGTTGTTGAAATAATATACTTGATGCTATTTTTGTCTCTTATCTTCAGTCAATGCTTGTTCTCTTCTCACATGCACCAATGTTCCATCTCGTTTGACAGGAAAGAAAAAAGGTAGTGTAGCCAATCCTGGTAGTAAGTAATGCCATTGTTGTCACATCATCTCATCCATTTCATGCTCATTGGGTCTGTTCCACATGCCATCTCCACGAGAAGTCAAGAAAGTGGCTTTATAGAAAGCCTTTCCAAGATTTGTGAAGCCAGTTTATTTGCTCTTTTGCCAAAAGTGATGGCAAACCTGACCAAGATAACCTTCCACGTACATCCTACACCTATGTAGTATGTGCAGGTTCATTTTGCAGGCTATTGTGGAACAGTCTCTCTCCATGCATGGCGTGATTATAGAGAAAAAGTACCATTGGTGTCATTGTGCATGTTCAAGGTGATGAGATGGACCCCTCTATAAAGCACCACACCGAGGCAAAGGGCTGCACAGACTTCTTGAAGATGACTTCAGCATCTTTCTAGGTGATGGGATATGTGCATGAGATAATTGAAGGAACAAGTACAGGCCACTGTGTCATGATTTAATCATGACTTAGTACTTTGAAGCTTCACACCAAGGTGGCTGGTGTACAGAAGGAAAGGAATCCTTTCTAGAATAGTCCCCTGAAGGCTTCTCTCCCTGAGCCTCCTCTCTGCGAAGACACCTAAGTACATGTACCTTTGTGGACACTTTCTGAGGCCATTAGATTTTGCCTAATAGGCAATATGCTGGTCTGTCTTTTTGGCATAAGTGACCAGAGTACCTCTTCATCATGGACACTACATTGCAGTTCTCATGGTGTCCTGAGAGGGAGGGCCCAGTATGCATGATTGGTTCTGTTGTCCTTGTGCCATTCTCAAATGATATTCCCATTTCCTTTTTATCTGGTAATGGTCAGACCGACTCTCCATCACCATCATGGTGGTAATACGGGTTCTTCCTTGTTGAGTATGGTTGCCTTGAATCAGGATAGGTGGAATATTATAGAAGTTCTTTCTTCTCCAGATTCCACAGTTGCTCACAGAAATGTTGCTACTTGGGTCAATGGTAAGAGATTTGGTTGGAAGTTCAAAAGGAGCTTGGATGAATTAGTTTGTCATGTTGGTTGCAGAACAAATTAGCACTCCGGCAAGCCAGGATGGTTTGGTGGCTATGGAATGAATTGGGCAGCTGGAGATCTTGCATGATTCGAATAGATCTACGACATTGGAATGACCCTGTTTTGACGAATGGTCTTGGCTAGGCTCTTCTAGGTTTTCTATCTGCATGAATTGAGCAGATGACAATGTACCGGTACCTGCTCTGCTGCAAAATTTGATGTTGACAGATCTTCGAATTGAAACAACCAGGCCTTGAAGCTTTCGAAGCTGCAAAAATGAAAGGTTTATCTGTCCTGCACTCAAAATTTGTTGGCCCTTTTCCTCGAAATCTTGGTTTCTACTTGAGTTCAGGGTAATGTCGATGGATGAATCTTGTTCTAGTGTAGCTCTGTCGTCTTGCAGCATGGAACTTTTTGAATGCAGCTCTAGTTCTCTCTGGCTCATAGGCTCTTGAGATGAGTAAATGTTCACCTGTAGCTCCCTGATTTCAATCATAATATCATGATCCTAGTGTGGGTGGCATTGTTCTCGGATTTGAGGTATGGTTTTTGGGCCGTTGCTCGATTTTTGGAAAATATGCAGTATTCCCTTTGATAGTGAGGCTTGGAATATACCCCAAGTTATTTCAAACATATAGTACGTGCGGTACTGCACGCCAGGGATAGTCATAGGCATCACTTCACTGCTTCAAAATTCTTGCCCTCGGCACATATTTTCAGGACATCAGGAGACTTTTGGAAAGTCAGTGAGATTTCCAACATCGTTTTGAAACTATTTGACTTTTTCTTCCAGATGAGGAGTACCTTGCTGCCATGAGAAAGGGTATCCCATTTTGTCAGATATCTTGCAATGTAGCTTTTAAATTATTATATGTTTTTATAGGAACTTGGAGTGTGCTTTTTCGTACAGCAATAGACACCAATGCTTCCAGTCACAATTTTGCAATGTCTTGCAATTTTTCTCAGAGAACAGTAGACACTGCTTCGGGTACACCTGTTTTCTTATAGTCTACATGTAGCGTAGAGAGGCCGTGCCAGAAATTTACTGCCAAGGCACTAGAAACCACATGTCAGTTGTAGTAGTGAAACTTGGGACACTTTGTTCAAAGCAGTGATATGGCAACTGGCTCACAGTTTCTATATCAATTGAGGTACACTCTTTGGTCAAGGTTTCATGATAGTATCCAATGTTTTTCTCAGCATAGTCACAAAAACTCATCCCCATCACTACATCATCATTGTGCTGTCTCCATGATTGTTGTGGTACTGCCCACGTCCTCCCCACCCTTTAGGTCCCTTTCCCTTTTATACAACTTCTTCCTCCAACAATATGCACTGTGTGACATTAGATGATGTGCACAGAATCGCATCCACACAAACACTGCCCCCCTGCAATCTCTCATATGAACAACAAACAGCCTGCTGGTGAACATTCCAGTAGAAATTTCTCTCCAACACTACTTTTTAGGGAAACTTTTCATCCTCGACACTCCAGCACGTGGTATGAGCAGCATGAGACACTGCACCCTACCTTATGCACTTCACTTTCTTGACATAACCCAAAGAGGCTGAATTTGCCATGCATGTTTAGCCATTGAATTTGCTTGCTGGGGCCACATTAGATGAGCTTACCGAGTATTGAATGCGCCGGTGCATTCAAGCTTGGGATGCTTTAAGACTTTGGCCCACAGTGGCTTGCTAGAATGTTCTCTGATAACTTGTGTCGGTCTACTTGCTGACTGTACATATAAAGGATTGTACCTTTTATCTTTCGGTACAGGAATGACTTTAATCTGTGTTTCAATATCTTCATCTTTTCTTCATGTCTCAGTGTTGTTGTGTTATTTATTCAGTCAATGAGAACGCAATGCCACCAAGAAAACAGATGAACAGACTTTGTATTCTTCTTGTACAAACACGATAAAAATAAGATGCTTCCATAAGGGAGAAAATGCCAATTTTAAATATATCTGGTTGGTATTACCCAGTCAAAGCTACGTAGGATTCTTCATTGACTGTCTTTGACTGCTCTACATTTTCCTTCCTCAAAAATTGTTCCTTTTCTTGAATGATCAGTCCTTTCCATTCGCTACATGTACCGTGCACTTCATGTAAGGACATGTAGGTTAAATTGTACTACATGTACATCACCGACTCAAATTTATTAAGATCCTTAATATTTCATCTCCTCATCACCAGATGCTGGGGTTGCTATTCTATCACACGTAGTGATTCCTGACCTGCCCGAGACCAGGGCTTTAGTGGTTTATGTCTAGGTAAAAATTTCCATCGCAAAAAATGTTAGGTTTTGTTCATGGAATTAAAACTAAACTGATTTCGGCTTCTGTCGATGTGTTAATAGAATTCAGCTTGAAGAAACCCAGCCTGCAGCTTTCACCCTTTTAAACCCTGTTAAGCAGTCAAAAAGCTTTGAAGCAGGTTTAACAATAACAAACTGATGGCTTTCAAAACAAATTTTTGCATCACAACTCAGTTTATAAAGCTTATTTCAGCATTATTGAGTTTTTAAAACCCTTCAATCCCATTGTTGCACGACAACAAAGTTAAAGCTTTCAAACCCATTGAGGCATTTTGCAACCAATTATAGACCCAAATAGGTTACCTGTTAAAGCTTGTGTGCATCTCTTCACTGTTAGTAGCAGAAAAAGCCGAGCTTTTACACAAATTCACTGTTCAAACATCAGGCCTGTTGTTAGAAGCCTTTTCTCAAATGTTATTGAACTGTAGTTTTCATCTGTTTGGCCATTCGTTGTGCATCTTATTGTTGTTCGACTTCCATATCTATATTTCTTTGAGTCATTTAAATCAGTTCTCCAACTTGAACTCCACTACGTTGGAAATGGTTTCACTAATCTTCCTGCTCTGGTCATACGCTCACCCATTAAAGAGTTCATGTGATTAGCATCTTATCATCATCATAAAGCATGTTTTTTCGCAAACATCTAGCAGACGAAGCTTTTAACTTATTTGAAGTTGAATTTCACCTTTCGAAACTTTCATTGACATGGATTTGAATGCCCACTCAATACAGACAGTCTCATTGGAAATAGCAGAATTTGTACAGAAGTTAAACACATTACCGTATTTTAAATTTCTACACTCATGTTTCTCAATGAGGTGATCTTTTGGGTCATTTTCATGACATGCATATGTGTATAAAGTTTGTTAGATAATTGAAATCAAATGTGGTCATACTGGTCAACATATACCTGACGTCTCATTCTTTTCCGACTTTCTTCCAGGTTATCATTGGGATACTTCCGACTGGGCTCCAAACCCTGCCCTTCACAACATCACCGAACTTCCCATCGGAGAGGTCCGTGACCAAAGCGGTAGTGACACA
>NMRB01000044.1:182406-238537 GCA_002633025.1 Notospermus geniculatus
ACTCATTTTGTGGTGCGTGGCCACAAAGTCTGGTTGTTCTGACTCATACATGTAATTGTAGAAAAGGACATAGGGACAGACCAGATTAACATCTTTGGTCATGAATAGTTATAAGTCCCCTGTTGCAGATACAATCAACCACCACTCACCTCTCCTTTGCTAAGACGACTGACAGACCAATGACTTGAGCCAATTCCTCGGCTGTTACTGACTCGTACTCCTGAACCTGAAACAGGAAACAAGGTTACACAGGACATGATGAACTCCGGACAGTTCTGTATGCATGGTATGTAGAGGTACTCGTAGGCCCAAACTGAAATTTCAAACTTACACATGAAGATGTCGTCTTTATCACCTCCTCTTCGCTGTGAGTCTGTAGTTGTAGCACCATCACACCACTGTCAAATACCCTTAACCTGGAACAAGGAGGAAGAACATGTCTCACAGTAGATGCCATTCCGTCGTTTGCAACCACGGTCGTGGAAGACATCACTGATATAGGTAGCTTGACAAGGTATGTCTGCAGTATCTTTGTTACCACTGCTCACTGATGGTGACCCTTGCTGTTGAAGTCTTCTTACCTTACTGGTCCTTTTAACTGTTCTAACTGCTGGCAGGCATTCACAAGGTCTTCAGGAGACAGTAACTGGAAATGTAACAGAAATAATGGTAGTTGTTTCGATGCACATACATGAATGTAGTTGGATTCATAATGGAAGCACACAATGCAATTCCCATCAATTACACCTAAGATATCACCACACAAGTGTTCAAGTTTCTTGCCCAAATATGAAAGGTTTTACGACTTATCTGCTGTACCAACTGAGCCTCAATTGAGGTATAAAAGAACAGAGCCCTCAAGAAGGTCATAGGCTCGGCACTCTCAACAGCACACAATGGACGCTGGGAGAAAGAATGTTATTTAGAGTACTGTCCTACCTCCATCCCTCTAGCTCTGTTCACACGACAGTAAGCATCCGTCAGAGTCATCATCCCACCAAGGTCCTGAAGAGAGAGGAACATTGGATCACTTCCACCTCCAACTAAGAACACCTCATATTGAAAACTCCTTGGCTACCATCAGTTTGTCAAAATACAGGGGTCCAATGTTAAGGTGTTCCTCCTCATGGGAATTTCTTGTACTAGTGTGATCTCAATTGGTAATTCGCTAATGTTGGTTTCCTTATGATCAAAAGGGAGCCAACTCGCATGAGACAACTCTTTACGTGGAGCAGCGCTTTTAGTCAAATGGAGTCACCCAAAGAGACACTAAGTTACTGGTGGTACGGCTACCTTAATTGGTTCTGTTAACACAGTGGACAACTGCTTTGCCAATTCAACATAATATTTTGTCCCTGTGCCGTGCGTGTCTCGTGTGACAGGGTCTGGAATACCCATACTCAACAGGTATGACTTGAACTTTACAGTCTGAAAAAGTACATGTACATGTAAGTATTATCATGTTTCAGGAAAACTTCAAAAGGTTCTGGCAAACAGGCAAGACAGTCTATATATATGAGAGCTCTAATTTCCTTCAGTACTGAAGAGCAGGAGCTCAAAAAGGAATGAAAATGAGAGAAGAGAAGCATGTTCTTACCTCGTCATCTGTGATATCACCCTTTTTCTGTTTTATTCTTTCAGCAATATTCTTTGATAAAGTAACCATCTCCTTTGCCTGGAAAACAAAGCAGCAAGTTTAGTATAGAATTCCTGAGATTTACCAGTACCAGTGCCTAACAAGCATGACAAGGCCTACATGTAAGAGGGACAACATTATACCAACTAACTGACCAATCTGACGACTTCTGCACTGACACCACTCAGCTAAGAACAAGAATATGAATGGGACATCAACACATACCTTTCCAATCAGTTTACTGAGATCCTCAAAGGCCACTGAAATATCTCGATCAGTTGCCTTATTCTTCATTTGAATATGCCGTTCAATGCCCATGATGCCAGTTCTTATCTGGCGGCCCTGGAAAAGAGATAAAAAAATTATTTCATTCCATCAGTCTAGGTGCAAATCTTGGCAAATGAAATGTCTCATTTCCTTGGCATAGACAGACTCAGAAGGCTCTGCAGCATACTTTATACCACTGAAGCAGGAGATCTCCACAATCTCACCTTCTGTGTTTTCTCATCTGGTGTTGGCACACTCTGCTCCCATCGACGATATTTCAACTCCTCACTGAAACAGCGGAAGAACTGAAAGTAGAAAGACAAGTATGGCATTCCGATCAGCAAGTTCCCAAGGCATAGCAATTGCAGAAGGAAATACAATGATGCGATTCTTCTCCACTGTTGAGGCTTAACTTGCACAATATTTTCCTCAGAAAATGGCACACGTTGTTCAGAAGAGCCTCGAGCCAATAACATCAGTCCTCCACACACTTACCTCTATTTGTCCTGCCTCTCTGAAGGAGAGCCTGATATAAGAATTTGAACTGTGCGAGACTGGGCCAGCTGGTTTGTCAGCAGGGGGAGGCAGCAGGTGAACAACAATCTTTGCGCTAAATGATGAAATCAAATTGTACATTCATTAACATCAGCATCATCAGCACCAAGTTTTGTTTTCATATCAAGAATTAATCATCACGTCCTAGTTATTCAACTACACCATGTGTATGGTGTACAGTTGTGGCTATGGACCAAGGTTCTGCCAGGTAGGCCTATATGTCTGTCCAGAGGCCAAACATCACATGTGCCCACCTTTTGGCAAACCCTGACGATTCTTCTTCCAGATAAATGATCTGGGACAATGGAAGAGCAATGATACATCTCTAGAAAAGAAAACATTTTTGTAATTAAGGCAGCAGCACCAACATTAAAAAATTCCACCTCAGATCCACTACTCTCTACACCTATGATTATTTGAATATGATATAATGATATTGAATGGGAGCTTCTGAAGAACCCACAGTGAACAGTGAAAAGCTCTTGGAAATTTCACTGAGGCCTGTCTTCCAAGAATAACTCCTTCACACTCAGACCAACCTGATCCTTTGGATCCTTCCACATCAGGCGATGAGTAGTTAGAATTCCAATCCCCCCATCAAAATGAGTCTGAAACAAGAGCAAAAGGCATACAATACCATTGGGGAGGCCTATCTATGGTATACCGGGCCATGACTTTGGCTAATAGGCATAGGCCTAGGCCTAGTCAACTCATAGTGAAGCGAAGAGAGCAATTGATAAGGCCGCGGTTAATGTATTCTTTGGTTTACGGGCACAAAGATTTTGAGCCCAGATATATGGAGGACGAAATAAAAATAAAAAAAACTTCGGTTCAGTTCTTTTAGTTTTTTTTAATTGTCAGCTTTAGAATGACAAGTTAGTTAGACAAATCGGAGGAAATAATAATCAACAAAATTCTTATGCCTCTTTTCTGCGCTTTCTCCTGTTCCTGCATTTACTCTAACCATTTATACTAACCTCCTTTTCTAGTTCTGTTCTTTGTTAATGTTTATTTGTGCATGTTTTAGCTGTCGTGACTGCTGAAATCCTGGTCGGCAGGAATAAAAACACCTCCGTTTGCTTGTTTTGTTTCTCACCCTACCACCACCCTAAAGGCCCGTTTCCACTTGAGCGTTTTACGCCGCGTTTTGACGCTTCGCCCATTGTTTGGAAGCAGAGCGGCGGAAAATAACAAAAGATTTGACGCATCACGCGGCGTAAAACGCTCTAGTGGAAACGGGCCTTAACACTGCTGACATGATCCTAACAATTTTAGCCCTAACCCTAACACTGACCGGCCACTTATTCTGTTAGCTGGTTAGGCCCTACGCATTGACCCAGTCCAGTTAGGCCTAGGTAGGTGAGCACATGGTCCATGGACCATTTCATTTGATGTGCATGAGGAATCACCATCCATGCAATGGCGATGGCAATGCATGCATGCATGCATGATGATGCTGACCAGCCTGGCTAATTTTTCAATTTTTCAGTAGGCCTACCTTTTCCTTTGCGTCATAAAGTCTGACTCCATGATGCTGGACCACAAGAGCTTCTCCCGGCAGGAGATCGCCATCAGTCCATGAAAATCGATTCATTTGGTGGGTTTAGAGGACTTTCACTGTTCACATGAAATGGGGAAACCATGTAGACTGGACAGTAGCGCCGCGAGGTGGCGCGGTGAAAATGGAAACTAAAATCGGTATGCACTTTATAAGATCTACCATCGTAACCTAACCTGTCAGTCAGCGCCACCGTCGGACGTCCAAAGAACCTCATCCCGGAGTGTGCACGTGCGACTTGTTATCGGTCTCCGACATGTCCGAGGTCACGTCAATCAATGCCACACCGTCTGGCGATTTTGACCTGGCGCCCGACCTGGCGCCGTCTAGACTGCCTGCCATCCTCATCTCATTGAGTGCAGCCAAGGTCACGTCAATCAAATGCCACGCGTGTCGCGTCTCCTGTCACTTCAACTGTCTGACAAGACCTGTTTTTAGCGCCGTCTGCAGGTCTGCGCTGGCCTGCCGCAAGTTCCCGCCTCTGTAGTTTTTTCCCAATGACAGTATCTTTAGTGAATGGCAAAGTGAATGGAATGAAATATATATTAGGGGCGGCCTATAAGCATGCAAAATTACCGTGATCATCTCCCACTTGGTTCAGGCACTGAAGCATTTGATATCTGTGGTGGTGCGGCATTAGTAGGCCTAGGCCTAGTGCAAAGTGAGGAACTTTTTTCACGTTTTTCTAAGTTCAGAAAATGAAGTTTTTGTAGCCCTAGAGTTCTTTTATTATGACGTGGTTACGGATAAACTACATAGGCCTAGGCCCTAACAATTTTTTTAATGAAAAGTGACGGGCCCCACCCACTGGCGAGATCCACCAAGCAACAAAACGCACGTGGGATTCTACGTGGGATTCTAAAAATAGATCGTGGTGATGACGCAATGTTGTGGCGTGAGCGTCGCGGGAACGGAGCGGCAAAGACTGGAACATCGACATGGGGGTTCGATGGTGTATGTTATAAAATGCTGATTGACGCCCTTGTGGTTGTCGGTAACCAATTCCGCTCTCCCCGTAGGACTGTCTTCGGCGACAAATGCTGCATCCGCTTTTGAGTACAACTGCCAAAACCACAGGGACCTGAAGCATAATGCAAGGGTCTCTATGAAGCTGTCAGCACTGCGCATGTCACCCCTCCCCACCGACAATGTTCCACCTCTGGGTGAATGTCACNGGGGGGGGGGGGGGAGGCTGATATTCATGACACCATAAACCTCGTACATGTCAAATCTCTGTGTCCTATATACTCTACATAGGGATCCAGCATGTTCCAAAACATCATAATCCCGAAATGCAACCATTCCGGAATGAGGGACGAAAGGACGGGAATCCAATTCATTCGAGATATCCAGATCCAGTTCCTAGCTAAACTGATACCTCCCATTGTTGGGCATCGGGATCGAAAATCTACCAATTCCCAAAGCTTCAGTATCTGGTATATCCGTATGATCTTATCCAGGAGGATGGATCACCACCAACTTTCGATAAAAGACGCATCCAAATGACATGTACATCACATCAAATAGGATTTATTCATATCTCTACGCACAGACAACAAATTCGGGAAAAAAGCACTATCTGGAAACTGTCAATATTCACTTGCTTCTTTTCATACCAGGGCCTTGTCTCCATCCCAATTCTTGAACAGAAAAGTACATTTACTGAAACTACTGTTAATTCCAACTGGAGTTAAGGGACAAATTCTTCAAAATGCTTTGCAGTATGGGTAATGGCAGTGACATATTTCAAGCTGACAATTTGGGAAGACCAAACAGAAATCATGGAAGCCAAAATTTTCAGGTGCAGTGAACACAATATCAGGTCATGATACTTCACTACAGTATCGGTACCTGTATCTCATGATCTACTTCGCCCAATATGTCATAGTACCGGTACATGTATACAATGACAACCAAATCACAAAATGAGAACAAAAGGGTCAATTTCATACCTGATTAATCACATTCATGTAAACAAATTGACTCCACAACACTATATAACATGGAAGAGTTGATGAATCTGTTCAGACATCTTTTACAGTTCAAACATACACATGACAAAAAACATGTGGCACTTCACATTTCCGACCCCGCAAATGACCCCAATTTCACAACATGTAGAAGAACAGGTACAAGTGTGTTTCATCCTAATTCTACATGTACTTTCCACCTTCTTTAGATCGGGAATCTGTGCTCGCCTTTGTGGCACTAACTTTCTTTTCATCCCCCTTTGGTGATCCCTCTTTCTTTGGAGTCCTTTCTTTAGTGGGAACATCAGCTGCCCCCTCTTTCTTATTGCCCCCCACTTTGGATACCTCTGCCTTTGCAGGAGACTTACTGGATGCCCTTGTGCTCACCCTCTCGGACTCCGAAACCCTTGTTACCACTTTTTCACTGTCGGCAGTTCGTGTTACCACCCTTTCCAAGTCGGTAGCTCGGGTAGAAACCCGCTCAACAACTTTTGTTTTCATACCTTCATCCCTCTTCTCTACCCCATTACCTTCTTCCGATTTTCCGTTCTTACCCTTCAGCCCAACCCCCAGATTCCCAAGGTCTCTGTTCACCATAATTTTAACCTCCTTATTACACACACTGCTAATCATCTTATCAATCTTTTTCGCCCCATTCTCATCCTTCGTACCTGTACATGGATCTTCGTCCTTAGCAGCATTACCCTCCTCCTTAGCAACCTTGCCCTCAACCTTACCCTCCTCCTTGGTGAGCTTACCCTCAGCCTTAGTAACTATGCCCACAACCTTAGAAACCTTAACCTCAGCCTTAGTAGCTGCAACCTCAGCCTTTGTAATTACCCCCTCATGCTTTTCTTCATCTTTTGCAGTCTTGCCCTCAGGTTCAGCAACCTTTCCCTCATCCCGAGCATCACTGCCCTCTTCCTTTGCAACCTTCTTTAGAACTTTGCTTACTCCATTAGCAACTTTGTTATCATCCTTAGCAACCTGCCCAACAGCCTTAGCAACCTGCCCAATAGCCTTAGCAACTTTTCCATCATTGCTAGACACCTTCCCACTGTCATCAACATTTTCCTCTTCCTTAACAACCTTCGCCTCACCTTTGGCAGGTTTACCCTCCTTCTTAGTGGCCTTCCTTTCCTCCTGAGCTTCCTTCTCATTCTTTGGTACTTGCTTTTCGTCCACATTTTTACCAGTATTCTTCACAGTCCCAGCACCTTTCACACCATTCTTGCCATTCACCGCATCTTTTGCTTCTTTTCCATCAAATTTATTCGGAGTGCGACTTCTCAAGCCCACTTTTCCAGATGAAGCCTTGTCACCATTTCTTGTAGCAACCTTGTCTCCAGGCTTTGTTTCAGCTTTATCGCCAGATTTAACTGCAACTTCATCAGTATTGTTAATGCTACCATTCTCACTTTTGACCGAAACACCAATATTTGGTTCACCTTTTCCACCTGGTTCACCCTTGGTGGCAGACTTGTCATTAGTTTTCCTGCCAGAAGTTGTTTCCACATCTTTTACTTTCCCATTTTTCTGTGCCTCATTACCAGATTTTCCTTCTCCACCCGATTTTTCGACGCTGGTCACTTCCGTCACAGTCTTTCCTGTGGATCCACCTGGAGAACTGTCACTGGCGTCCTTGGCTTTATGTCTTGTCCTCATTCCCTCAGCCTTCTTAGTTCCTTTCTCCTCATTCACCGGCTTGACAGTAGAGGGTGCTTTTTTAGCTCTCTTTCTCTTTGGTTTGTCATCCTGAATTTCATCTTCAGAATCATCATTCTGAAACACAGAAAACATAAACAATAGTTCATCCTTGGTAGCCTCAGCCTCAGCCTTAGTGACCTTTACCCTCAGGCTTAGTGGCCTTTCCCTCCGTCCTTGGCAACTTTGCCCTCAGCCTGAGCAACCCTACCCTCAGCCTGAGTAATTATGCTTCCAGTATTGAGAGATTTCTTTGGAAAATGCACAGATGAAGGACGAGCTAACAAACGAATTCGAACTCACATAATCAGAGACACGTGCTCTTGGGTCACAAGCTGCACAATGCCAAGAATAGCCTCGGCGTTTCGGTGATTTGGTGAGAGGGGGGTCGAGACATCCATAGTGGTAGCAGAGTGTACACTCATCACACCTATAAAGAACAGAATACAAAGAGGGATGTCATATGTGGCAATAGACTCATGCAGTCGGAAAATCTGGCACTACATTCTTCCACCAGGCTCAGTTTTGCTCACCTGACCATGTTGTTGGTGTCTCCTGGTTTCAGGCAGATCACACACTCCATCGGTGCCTTCAACTGTTGTGCAGCCTCGAACAAATAACTTGGCTGCACTTGTGGTTTTCGTTTCCTCTTTGGAGCAGCGGGGCCGGCTTTCTCTTCGTCCTTGGCACCCTCTTCCTTCTTTGTATCCTTATCCTTGGTGCTTACATTCTCTTTCGGAACAGCTTTCTTCGCCTCTGGTTTTTCTTTCCTCTCACTAACCTTCCTTTTCTTGGCTGGCAGCTGAAACAAGTAGCGAGTTAGACATTGTACCTTAGGTTTATGAGATATCTGTGTAGTGCAGATGGTTCAAGCAGATTCATGCCAGAACATACGAAGAAATCTCACCTGATCAACGTCAGAGTCATCGCTGTGGTCACTGGGAACTCGCACTTGCCTGTTCCCCTTCTTTTTAGGTTTACAGGACTCTAACAACCCACGATAACGCTGAAAATCAAAGATGATACTTACAAACTTGTTTCCAAACATAACATAACATGATCATTCATGAATGCCTCAGACTACATTTCAGATCCCATGGAATGCAAAGAAGTAACCAGAAAACTACAAAGAAGTAGATTTCAATCTCACTTACTCGATCCTGCTGTGGAGCAAATTTAGAAGGTTCTTTGATTGTCTCTCGCAGCTTCCTGGGAGCATCTGGATTATTCTCAGCATTGTCAGAATCTTCACTGCTGGTCTTGGCACATTCGGAACATTGCCTAAAATACAAGAAGATAAGAGACTTACATGTATTTCTATCAAACAGGGTACAAGACTTGGTTCAGGCCTTCTGGCACAACCATTCTTAACTCGAGTTCTGTAGATGATGTGTTACTTATATTGATGGAAATGAAAAAGGACAAGTGCAAAAGAGATGAGGTTTTCTCCAAGCATAAGAAAAAACACTGCACATCATCAGTCGTATAAGTTCTTACCATCCACACTGTTTGGTTTTCTTGGGCATCCTAGAGAGTGGTGGGTCGAGGCAGCCCAGATGGTAGTAGAGGCGACACTTGTCACATCTGGCAAGCATGTGCTGGTCACTGGTCCTATGACACAGGCTGCATCTGGAAGCGAAATGACGCCAAATTAAAGGTTTTGGTTCCGCAGAGAAACACATCATCCGACTAAAGCC
The DNA here is from genome assembly GCA_002633025.1 of Notospermus geniculatus. Lineage (NCBI taxonomy): Eukaryota > Metazoa > Nemertea > Pilidiophora > Heteronemertea > Lineidae > Notospermus > Notospermus geniculatus. Next base: position 191,794 of record NMRB01000044.1, read on the forward strand.
TTTTTTTCTCATTCCTGTTTGTAACATGTCATGTTGGGTGTCTTCGCAAATGGAAGTCATTAAACACATGACAATCAACAACTTTGTAGACCAATCAAAATGCGACCTTACTTATGGAGGATAACTCCAATGTTGGGTGATATAGGACCATCTTTCTTTGTTGGATTTTTCGGCAGTGATGTCTGTACTGTTAGCTTCTTGACCTTCAGAACCTCAGGAGTGGCAAGAGTCTGGAAAACGTATTTGTCGATTAGCTCCTGTCCTTGGTTTCCCCAAGGTGTGTACCAAACAGATTTGTATGTGTATAAACAGACGTGTATGTGTATCATACTGGTGTGTATGACTGGTATCATACAGATACCATGTGTATCATATGGCAATACACCTACCTTTCCTGCCATGTCCCCTAGTATCTTCATCATCATCTCCCCTTCCTGTCTCAGTGTTGCATTGGAATTCCTCAGGCCTGTCATCTCATTAGAAAGCTGAAAGGAGACAAGTGAAGCACAAGGTGAGGTACGAGGAGTGGAAATACTAGACATCACCCCATGGGTAGTAAGGCAAAACACATCATCAAATGTGAGTATTCATGTAAGTGTCTTCTCGATATACCGACTTTTCTCCCTGAAGATCCTGAAGTCAAATTTGAAAACAGCCCCCAGGGCCAGCTGCCACCTAACTTATTACCTGGTCATACTTTGCCCTAAGTATTGCCTCCTGTTCCCTGAGTTTTGAGTGTTGTTGCTGGAGATCATTGGTGTGGTTCTTCATTGAACTCATCTTGTTATTTCGCTCTGCAATTTGGAACGAAGTATATCAAGTTATAATAAAAAATACCAATCAGGAAACAATCCAAGACTGCCGTATTTTTATCAATAAAGTACACTAGTAGAATAGTAGGATTTTTGCACTCACCTATAAAATAGGTAACATACTCCACAGAGAAGGCTGGTGATACATAGCTCTTCTTACGAGTGTCTTTATTGGTAGATTGTTGTTCCAACTGTAAGACAGTACAATCAAATACCATTATCAACAGACAATAGAACAACTAATGTTTTAAATGTGACGCCCAGAGCAACCCATAAGATTACCGTAACCCAAGTTTATATGTACCTGAGTGTTGATCCCCAATAACTCCGCCTTCCTGTTTAATCTCCTGAGGGCAGAGGGACATGATGATAAAAGACGGGGCATCTTTTCAGTTGGAGCTGAAATCAGACAACCAGACATGAAAAGTTATATCCTATAATCAAAAGATGGTCAAAATGGGAACAAATCGGAGACCTCAGAGGAGACAGGCATTTAAAAGTAACATGAAGGCCAACTAGAGTTATTACCAAGAAACAACAGTGAAAGTTAGGCTATCATACTTACTCCAACATGGTGGCTTCTTCACATTATACTCTAAATATTTCCGGCAGTGTCTCTTCAGTTTCCGCTGCACTCTTTCCTAAGAACAGAAAACACTTTGAATCAAAATAAACAATTTTATCTATCAAATGATGACATACATGTACCGGTACTATCGACATATACAAGAGTGAGAGAACAAAGATTACGCACCCTCTCTTTCTCATCTTCAATCTCGAGTTTAGGATGATTCTTGATGTTCCTCTGCAGGGCCAGCCAATTGCAGCGTTTCTTGCGAGCGATGTGCTTCTCAGCATGTTGTTTGCAGTAAGCGTAGAATGGATCAGCAATATCTTCATCTGGTGATGCCTCGGAGAGAAGGCCCTCGCGCTGAGCACTGAAGGGAAACAAGACATCAGCACTAGTGGAATCATAGAGGGAAAAGGTGCTACATTCCGGTATATGAGTGAAAGCAACTTTCTGCTCCCCAAAGACGAACCTAACCTATTCGTATTGGTTATTGTCAACGTCATTTTATTTCATGAATTTGCACAGAGCATTCTTGTGGCATCCTCTTGCAACAGGTCCTCTAAAACGCGCTCCCCTACTCGCACGTCCGAGGCCCTGTTGAAATTGGCGCCTTTTCGCTGTGGAACTAGCGACAGAAAATCTGTCGCTGAATAAACCAATCACAGCGAAGCTTCTCTCCCGCCATGGTCACTCCCAAATATGGTGGTTTCAAACATTCCTCGATTCGCTGACAAACTCGATGGATTTTTTAATATTCCTGAATTAACTTCGCGTAAAAATGGTTGTCATGGATTATCTAGATAATGGGTAAGTACCGACGGGTTCAAAACACGAAGGTATGATCCAGTTCATGTGTTTGGGGCAGCTATCATTCCGACAGCATGCATAAATTATGGAATGAGATGCATTGCTATGAGACTGGTACCTGGTAACTCATAACACCAGATATATGTGCATACGTTACATCACTAGGCGCGATGTCTGCCCATTACATCAAGTGGCGATCCCCCACTGCATTGCATGGTTTATTCGTGAATTACCAGTTGGCGAGTACACATGAGGGAACAGCCCTCTTCCCCACCGAAACGGGGTGGGTTTCCCCAGGGCATTGTAACGCGCTATGCAGAGCGGAAATGCCCTGGGTTCCCAGGATGTCTTGTGGTGACTATAAGTGTAACCTACCAAGTGACATGGAAGTGTGTCCGACACATCCCTGCATCACATCCAACACACACTCCTGTACGGCTGAACTTGTGATCTTCGCAGAGGCTGCACTCCTGAAACAGACCCGAGAGAATTGTATCTTGAGTCAAGTACCACAGCCAGCACAGCTACAATCTAATAGAAACAGTTGTTGCAAAAAAGACACGCAAGAGGCCTCTTTTAGGAGACCTCTTTTAGGAGACCTGATCACAGAAATGGAGAAACCATTACCTTTGCTCCCCACTTGGAATAAGACATCTCAAACAATGTGACTGGACTTAGTTTATCCACATCACCAAAAGCCACACCAGGAATGTAAAGAGCACAAACGATATGGACCCATCTGAAAAACATGAGTTCAGCTCATACAGAAAGAAGTGGATGAAAGAAATTTGAGTTACTTTGAATTACAAGGACAATGTTTGTTTCAGTCTGCAGCTGATTAATATCTGATGTCCAATTCTGAATTCTATTTATTGACGTGGTACTCTACTCACTTTCCTGCATCAGTTTCCTTGAAGATGCCACCAAGGTTTGGACACAGTTCACAATGCTGAAACAAGACATGATAGATATGTGTACGAAGTAGGCTTAGATAAAGTACAGACATCGTGGGTAAGGCAGATTCCCTGAATGCCTGATAAGATGATATAGGTATGGACAGCCATGGCTCTCTTCCCTGCATCACTTACCGGATTGTCAATGCCAGCCTTGCAAGCATCACAGAACCACGGTTCAGTACTCGCTGATGATTCCGTACTGGCAGCTGATTGGTTATCGCTGATACCATAGCAACCTGAAGTGGGAAAACTATGGGTATTCATTTGTGTCATTTGCCTTAACAGTGTACCGGTACATTACAAAACAAACAATGGTAAGTAGGATGGTGGCAGCTAATTCGGCATGTTTATAGTGTACCTTCATGAACAGACACCCCACAACCATCACACTCCACAATTTCATCTTCCTCAGCACTGATGTCACCGAGGCAAACTTGACAGATGACGATCTTCAGATTCTTGCCTGATTTTGCCACTTCTGCATATTCTCCACTGATCTGGAAAACAAAGAGAAACGTCAAGTTAAATTGGGGTCGAAGAAACAGAGAAAATGGTTAGGGACGAGGCCGTCAGGTGCAAGCATCTAAAGTAACAGTCTGTATTTCACTAGATCACATTGTGGCTGAGCTCTGACAAATGATTGATAACTGGTTGCATCCCATTTCTCAAATCTGCTGATGGAGGTGAGTGTGCTGGATTAGCATGTTCCTTTTGTGAATTCTGTTTAATGGCCAATAAGAGTGGAAGCATGGGTTATTTTAATGCCAAGAAACTGATATACCCAGGATTTTCAGTCAGGTTGGGGTTTAAAAGATGTAACTACATTGTACATGTATCAATGGAAGAGTCGAGTGATAAAAAAATCACCCAAGAGTTAGTGTTAGTAGATTTTAGGTTTCTCAAAACTGAAAACATGCCGGAAACGCTCAAAATGAAATATACATGTACTTGGCACTGCAAATTGTGATTACGGTAAATTGAGTTAGATCAGTTAACTGACATGACCAATTCAATCATGTCTATGCCATCAAACTAAAACAAAATTAAAAAAAAACAATAAAATAGAAAGTAACGTTTCCAAACTTAAACAAAAGAGAATTCCAGTATGCAGCAGAACTCGCATATAACGGCCTCGCATAAACCGGATACTCGCCTATAACATACCGATTTTTGAAGTCCCGGTCCCGTCTAACAATGCGTAGGCAGGAGGAAATAATCTTATTTCCTCCTGGCGTAGGCCATACGCATATAACAGACTTCACATATAACGAACGAAAATCGCTGGTCCCAATCAGTATGTTATATGCGAGTTCTACTGTACATGTAGTTAAGTAACAGTTTCCACGAATTCCCAATCTTTACATACCCACTGAAACATGATGAACACCAAAGCATAGACTGAAATTGCGGTTTCAAGACCCGTAGAAGAGTGTGAGTACCGTAAAATACAATGCACCATGGAACATTATATCAGCACTTCATCCATCATTGATGTCTGACCTGTGACAAGTGTGCGACGACGCTGGTGACAAATGGAATCACACATTACAAAACACCCATGTGACAATGATCAGGGACGGATCCAGGATTTCGGGAAAGAGGGGGCGCACTGTGTTAGAAACATTGAAATCTGCGGTGAATTTCAATGATTTGCTTCAAATTTCAGAATTTCAGGGTCGATTTTTTGGCCGAAAGGGGGGCGTGCGGCGGGTGCGCCCCCCCTTGGATCCGCACCTGATGATGAAACGTTCATGACAAACCACTTTGCCATCATTCCACTTTATTTCCAAGTTACACATGTATGCTATTTAAAACAGAACAGTGCTATTATTGAAGCAGCCAGATCTTCTGTTCGGACACTGCACAACTGTGCTTGGAGCTGCATATTGACCAGCAGAATTTTCGATTTCTTAGTTGTCCTAGTGGCGCATGCATACCCCTACAGATTGATGCCCCAATGTTCCTAATGACTCAAAGGGAAACAGTTGCATTAGCAAGTGAACCCAGCAAAGCTATTAGTTGGTAGATGTAACTTTCAGTGTTAACATACGTCAATTTGGGGATCTACTGAGGGTGGAGGTTGGGCGGGTTAAGGAACTTTAAAAGTTAACTTATCAATTGGTCCCATGGCCTAGGAATTTGATGGAGTAGAGCAAGGCTTGTGAAGAGAGTGAGGTGACCATTGGGTGGATGTTATGTACACCAAGGATGAAGTAGGTGATTGCCATTATTGAGTTTCTTAGATCAACTGAAATGACTGAACTACTATAATAATGTTCAGGTAATTCAACACCATATTTATGACCTCAACCAGCCCAACTAAGATAAGCGCGCATCTGACAATTGTTAAGAAAAGAATCAACAAACTTTGTGGAACTAGTTTCAAATAGGTGGATTATGAACAGATTAGTAGATTTAGTTTTAGTGGTTAACTGCATGTTGTTGATCACCACTTCAACAGTTAACAGGCCCAGATTGAAAATTTGCCAACAAATCTGGGAAATACAACCAGACTGGCCTGATTTCCATGTGTCATGAAATGAATATCAACTCAACAGGCTCACAACTTCTTAAAGGACAGCCAGACAATGTTATCATTTTACAATGTCAGTGCACTCCACTATGTTGCTTACCATCACTTTATGTAAGTCCTGAAAAATATTCATAAAGTTTTTTTAAGAGACAGCCGCACAGCACTTGCCAGGTACCAGTAAATCTTTATTCCTGATGCAGTGTTTACTGGCAAGAGTATACCATTTCAAGCAGCCAGGTAAGGAAGCACTGCAATGCTGTTGAAAACTGCTTCTTAAGCTAAGCATTACAGCAACACAAAATTCAGCTCTTTCTCACAAGGGGATGGGCTTCATTTTTTTCTCCATGCATTTAGTGGCAGCAGAAGCATGAAGTTTTGGATGTATCAAATAATTTGAGTGTTAAAACCTGAAAACAAGAAACTAAACCAATTTTTCTGATAAAAAATCTGAAAAAACTGAAGAAAGCTGAAGAGACTCCAAGCCCAGCTACAGCTAAACCATAATACAGATATTCACCTTAATGTCTTCTTTACGATGAGTAACACACTCTGACTGGCTGGCTGGAGTGGAAGGCTTGCTATCTGAGCGCTGATCTGGAGGTAAATAGTCTTCATCATCATCGCTATCACCGTCACCCCATGAGATCAACATATCCTGTGTCTTGCCACCAGGCTCTGAGCTCTCGTCACTTTCAGAACTACTTTCTCGGTCATCGTCCTCCGATTCATCGCTCACGTCACTATCTTCCACAGAGTCAGACTCGTCGTCACTCGGAAGTTCACTACTATCATCTTTGTCATCTTCTTTCCCGGCCACACTTCCTGATTCTATTTTCTTGGCCTTCTCATTCTCACCAGTTTCCTCTTCATCATTCATGGTCAAATCTCTCACAGAACTGCTTGCACTTGAATGAACCTCGTCATCTTCCCCATCCGCCTCCACCTCTTCCTCTGAAATATCAAATAGTGCAAAAGTCATTGAGTCAAATGCCTTGTGATAGCCATATGCCAACCCTGTTTTCTAAATGAACAACATATCGGCCTATATGTAGCCTATCTGGCCAACTTCACACCAATTTACCGGTAAAAGATGTGTCCGTAATACATGTACGGGAAGCTTCACAACAAAGTGAAGGGCAAATTCAGGGAGGAGAAGGTTGGCCCATGCCTGAGATCGCCGATCGATATGCTTACCCTCTTCGCTGTCTGCATTTGGATCAACCTGAAAGTCACTGTCTTCATCACTGTTATCTTCTCCGAAATCAACCTGAAGGAGGTGCTTCTGAACGGGCTTCACACGTCGCTTTTTGGGATCTCGGTCTCCTATAATGGAAGTACAAAACGTTAGAATGCAATAGGCCTACACACCTCCGCATGATACTGATCATCCACATGCTGAAATGACAATAAAATAGGCCAAGGCAAAATTAACAGATTAACTAGCATGAATGCATGATGATTATTTTAGGCCCTTCCTTTACTTTAGGCCTAGCTAGGCCTAATCCTTGCTCATGTCACTCACTGCCTGCATCTGTGCATGCAGACTGCTCAGCTGGCTGAAGTGAAACACTGCTAGAACAGAACACAGGTTCTTGTGGGGTGTACAGTCAACTCGTACCCAGGTCAACTCGTACCCAAGTCAACTCGTACCTCCTCCGAGTCAACTCGTACCCGAACACTTTAGGGCCTAAATGCGTGCAATGTTCCATTCAACTCGTTGATGAGTAAATGAAGCATCATTCTGCACATCTAGGCCTAGGCCTACATGACCTCAGTGTAAATGTAGGCCGATTTATTGCGACTTTTATGCAAGGTTATCAGCTCAACAACAATCGTACCAGCAGCCTCTGGCTGCCATCTTGGATTGCGATGAGATGGCCCCCAGTCAAGGCAGCCATGCTCAACCTCGTCCCCTCTTCCCCCTCACTTCACAACAATACTGCGAAGTCATGTCCACGATTCGTATAGCAAAGACAGTTGGGCCGAAAACATGTAATTCTGATGTTCGAGGCCATTACAGTTGTTATTCATAGCGTGGTACCGTAGGCCTACGAGTTGACTATAGGCCAGGTACGAGTTGACTTGGTACGAGTTGACCTGGGTACGAGTTGACTTTTGTAACCTTCTTGTGGTTACATACTACATTTAGGGGACCACAGGTCCTTACACAGTTAGGCCTAACTGACAATGGCATAACATTTGCCAGTAAAGTGTGTAAGGAGCTGTGGTCCCTTGGCCTTGTTGGTGGTATCTAACCACAACAACCTGAACAGAACAGCAGAACAGGGCCCCAGAAATCCATCGGCTGCTGCAGTTTTCATATTTTATGTTTTTAAATGTGCCTCAATACAGAGGTCTACGCCTTGGCCCTTGTATCACTACTATTGATCTTCACATCGACTCGAATAAGGGCACTATTTACGGTATAAAAATCCGACACTTGGGTCCATGCCATCAGAGGATTCCATTTTAGCCTGGTATGCTGTCCTGGATAGGCTCCGTTATACATATTTGCGGAGCGTTACGAGGGTAAAGAATCAGTCTAATTATCAATCTCCAACACACGGGCCAACTCTCCATCCTATCCACGCATGCGTACAGTTGCACCAAACGTTCAACTAGGTGGCAGCACCTGACGGTGTTAATCTCCAAACACGGCCACAAGTCTCCACGCATATTTGCGCATGTATACAGTTCATTCAGTGACAATTCCATTGTTTGAAGATAGGTGGCAGCAGCTGACGGCGGACTTCAAATTCATTCTCCAACACACGGATAAACTCTCCAGCGTGCAGTTCACGCCAACGGCAATGTTTGAGCTTGTCGCTAGGTGGCAGCAGCGGACGGTACCAGTGCAATGCTGCCACCTAGTAGTAGTTCACGGAACTGTGTCACAACCTGTCTTCACTCTGTCTTCGGCGGTTGTGATCCTCTTTTAACAAATATTGGTTTTTTGGTACCAAGTCTATCTGGATAGTAATAGGCCCAAATGTCCTTGCATGACGAACAAAACGTTTGCTACAAAAATTGAACTTCAAATTATTTTATAAGTGTGGGGGGCCCGGGCCCCTCCAGCCCCGAAATATCTTCAGAACCTGGAGGACCTCCTCCGAAACACAGCAGGTGTCTGGTTATCAGGCTACCATATAGATTGTTTCCGATGTCACGAATATAGCCACCACAATGTCATGTCATTCTGACGCATGCCTGCGTGCTGGTCTCTGGTTGGCAAATTGATGCTTGATCCTCAATGTTTTGAGAACCAGCATGCATGCATTAAAAATTATGTCATAGCATTGTGCTTGCTGTCTAAGACAGTTCAGCACTTGATGTGATTACAAACGCAACATCACTGTAGCATCATTACATCATGGACTGGTCCATCGCAGTAATTGTGACAATAATGTCATGGACTAGTAGCATCTGTTGCACCGAAATGGTTAACGAATGTCAGGACAAATAATTATAAGAAATGAAAAGTATTTTATTTCATATGAACATTGAGATCTCACTGATCAACCATATTTACAAGTATGGCCTACTGCTAACTCTGACTTATGTACAAACTTCATATAGCACATACAAAAGGATGCCTGGCACTTCCACTATCAACTGACTTCTTCACATTAACATGCTATCACGGAATCAAACTTATTTACTCCTGTTTTAACTCAGCTTCTTATCAAGTATTTCATTCACTAACTTAGCATTAGCACAGTTTCTTGTCTTTTTATGAACTTCTCCTACAAAGAATTTGAAAACTTTCTTTTTCCCTTTTTTGTAATCAGCAACCTGAAAAAGATAAAAGAGGGGTTGACAATCTTTTTACAGAACATCTCTGTCACATCCATATCAGTAAATCTCCATCACCTTACCCTGCTAGCACAGTGCTTAGATTTTTCATAACACGAATGAGCTGAGCGATCACAATAAACTGTGCCCCTTGAGTAATGTGATTCTGGACACACTTACTGCTTTAGGATTTGATGCTATAACCTCATCACATGTCTTGGCTATCGTTTCCTCATCATGGATGGCAAACCAGTTATTTGCTTCAACAATTGAATTGGGTTTCTTCATTTTTTTCGGACTACTCTCACACATCTCAGTCAGCACCTACATACATGTAGAGAAAATATCACAATAAGAATTCAGAAGATAACCACCCAATACCAGTAATCATGCACCATAGAATACATACATGGATGTTGATAAAAGCGTATTGAGTGACAAGTGAGATGAGAGATAATTCTAAACCAATCCAGCATACCTTTAGTCCTATGTTGTAAGTGATCTTTTCAGCCTGTAGCAAGTCGATTAGTTCACCAAAAACATCAGGTTTTACTGAGCTGAAATGAAGTGCATATATGATTATATTGACAACAGGCCCCAAATGCCTAATTACCAACCTGCAACTTGGTTTAAAAGTGCCCAAGTAACTGATTCGGGGCTCATATACATGTACATTAGCCGTCTGTGCTGACATACCATTGTGAGACTTCAAGGTCCAATTCATTGAGGTTTGCAAGTAGATTGTTGACTATCCAATTCACAGTGAGTCTGATGTCCCTTGGTGTCTCTGCAGGAGCTTTCATCACCTCCTCGAAGTACTCAAGAAGACCATCTTCATTCTGTAAAGCATCAGAAAAATACTGATTCTGCTGAGGAACACTGAAGTTCGGAATGCATGAATGAGAGGTCTTCTGATGAACATCATGAATATGCATTACATGTAATAGTGTGAACAAAGAGAATAATACTGACCATTAATACATAGATATTCTGTCTAGATACTCCATATTTCTCCTGAAGACGGGTTCGTGTTTCCTCGGGAAGTTCAGGCATGTTTTTTCTCATGTCATCAATCACCACTGCCTGCCCTACGTCTTCCGTTGCAGGAACTTCTTCCTTACATTCATATAGTCTGAGGGGAGGTAGATTTGGTTCTGGCATGAAGCGGTAATCATGAACACGTTCTTTATCTCTCATCGCAACAGTCTGCCTGGAATAATAGCAATGATGTTCAAGCCTTTTGATTTGGATTTCTTACGGTTCATCCCACAGATTTCTGAACACGTTCTTTATCTCTCATCGCAACAGTCTGCCTGGAATAATAGCAATGATGTTCAAGCCTTTTGATTTGGATTTCTTACGGTTCATCCCACAGATTTCTCTTGCACAAAAACATTTTTTTCAGCCACTCATGAAAATCCTTGAAGTGGTTGTCCACCAGCTCGATAAAAAGGAATGACCTACCCAGTTTCCATATCAAATGATCGTGTTTGACTCTCAATAGCGTTTCCCCTTTCCAGTTCACCTATCTGTCTTTGAATTTCATATTCTGCAAAAGACCGGAGACCCTTCCTCAGCATTTGTTTTGACATTTAAAATTAAACAACAGTTGAGTGTCTGACTCTGTTCTAAAAATGGCCTACTCATAAGTTTATGGAATCATTGCAAACTTACCAACAGCTTTTGCTACATTCTTGATACTGTTGATGTTCTTCACCTCTGTCCTGACACCCAGGGGTTCACCTGGTCGATGGATGGACACACTGGCATCAACACGCAAGGAGCCCTCTGAAAACAGATGCATATGTTAATGTACGTATCATGCAGGGTTCCAGATACCGTTCGCCAATGTCGAAAAAAATATTAGACTGGCGACAGTTACAATTGGTTTGGCTAAAAAGTTGGCGACAGTATTATTTGTGGTCTGAAAGTTGAGTTGAGTGGAGAAAGGTTTACCTTTCTCCTTCATTCAAAGGATCCAATCCATCCCCTGACATGCCTGAAGTTTCTGGCTCTTTATGGGGGTTTCTATATTAGCACAAGGCCATTGCCCGACCGTCAGATGCAGTGGATCAGTCCGACATGTGGTTGCTCAAATTTGATCATCTGAGCATCTTACTGCGCAGACCAGCTCTGATTTCACCGCCAGTCGTTCTCTAATGAAAATTCTACATTCAGTAAAAAACTTCAGTCATAAAATGCATAACTTTGTGTTGCCATCTCATCGTTTGCGACTCTTCTTCTTAGCAAACTAGGCCTAAAGTGACAGTTCCGACAGAGCCATCCATCTAATGAGGCGGTCTGACGATGTTTTGGCGGGAAGCCAAAAGAGACCAGTCACTCATCATCCTGGAACTCCACGTGTATTGGCTTGTCGCCAAGATGCAGTGACATGACTGGGNATACGACGCTACGACGCACGCCGAGCACGAGTGTAATCACGCGCGGCGCACAGGTTCAGTAAATGCGTCACGTCATTCTGATTGGCTCTATGACGCTGTTGGCACGACATCTAGGGGATCGCCAGCCTTACAAATTTCTGGTAATGAAACCAAAGGCATAGCCTACAAACAACAGGTGCGTGGATCAAGGCCATCTTGGTCACGTCAATCAATGCCACACCAGTCTCCTGGCACCTGCATCGTCTGACAATACCTAAATATAGCCGCAGTGATGGTCAATTTTAATTAGATGTCTGTCTGGGCGCCGTCTAGACTGCCTGCCATCTCCTCGTCTCGGCATTTTTTTCACCAACGTCTCGTCAATCAAGTGCCACACCTCGGTTGATTAACGATGTTGTTGACACCTGCCATGCCATGATTCCGGCGCGTTTTTTTCCGACCACCTTCCTAGGCCACGTCACTCAAGTGTCAAATGCCGCACGTGCCTCGGTCACCGTGTCTGACGAATATCAATTGGCTGCAGCGATCAGGTTTGTCCTTGCGTGGCCATCTGGGACCGCCAACCCATCTCCTCGGCACTTGGCACCGCCCGACAGGCTTCAGTGAATGCGGGAGTGAATGCTACAATGAAATGTAAATGAATAAATGAAATATTGGTGCCTACCGAACTTTCCCACCCCAGCTAGCCCTCTTATTAGAAGCGAAAAGCATGCAAAAATACATCCTGAGATAACATCAGGGGTTCTTAGTGCTCGCTCCCTTCGTCACCGCTGTTTGTTTGCCGTGACGAAGGGAGTGAGCAGTAAGAACCCCTGATATTCTCAGGATGGCAAATTACCAGCATACCCGGCTGGACAGGGCTTCAGACAGGGCGACTAATTTTTTTCCCAGACTTCGGGTGGGGGAGCTGCGGCCCCTAAATAGGCCTACTTCCCATCTTCATGAGTGTGCAGCAACTCCCACTGGCTGGAGTCTAAATTTCACTGCCACAAAAATTTCATAGGTTCACTGCATATACAAAGTAATTATAGGCTCAAAATTTTCTTTGTTAGAGTCTACGGTGATGTGATATTTTATGAAAACACACAATCCGAATGACTCGACAATGAACAAGAACGAGAAAAAGCTATGTCGTATAGACCTATGTATAAGTCAGCCCCCTGGGCTTACTGCTAGACCAAAAATATTGAAGTTTTGGCTGAAGCCCAGGCCGATGAATGATAAACGATCAGACGCATAATAAATATAAATCTTCGAATAGTGCCTTCTGGGTGTGAAGTACCGGTATACGAAACATAGTGTCGGCAATTACTTGGACTGATAATGATATATTTACCGGTAAGGATTCGAATATTCGACGGGCCCAGGTAAGTTCACCGTTGTCCTCGGACTCCGTCCTCAAGGTTGAGGAGACGGGAAACCCGAGACCATCCTTTGTGAATTAGCCCGTGCGTGGATTAGCATTCTATCGGCCTAAAAAGGATTGATCATACATGTAGGTCTGGTTGTCCTCACCTCTGACGTGTGCCGCACACCTCAAAATGTGAAAAACTCACAGAATTCACAGCGTTCGGGTTTGTGTTAAAGGGGAAATGGTCAAACGAAACCCTGCCATGAAATCGGGTGAGAGGGAATGAAGCATGAACCTTTCATAATGAGACGCATATTCGCACATTACCTTTGTAAACATTTTAGCAGATACCGGTATACGGTTGTTTTGTTCCTTTAATGGACAAGAATAATAGACATGATGCATGAATAAGGCCTACCATTTCGGAATCATGGCCTAATTTGGCAATAAGCAGGTGTTTTCCCAGGACAGGTAATCCGGGTCGAGAATATTCGTTTGAAATTTTGCCGTACAGTTGAGATGAAGCGGTGTCAAGTTCGTCGGACAAGCTGGGTTATCGTAGTGTGACCATCCGGTCAATGTCGATAACCACCTCAGAACAAAGAAGGGCGTAAGAAATAAAAGTGGAAAATAAGAAGTGGGAAATTTTGGCATTTTGCGCAAAATTTTTCAATTTCTCAAATTGGGGTAAAAAATCCCATTTTGAGAAATGTCGCCCGAAAAATCAGACAAAATGCCATGTCATTTCAAGAAAATTTCTCAAATGGGAAAAAATTCTATCACAATTAAAAACAAATTGGCGCAAAAGTGCAATATTTCCCACTTCTTCTTTTCCAGTTTTATTTCTTACTCCTCTTTAAAGGGAGCCTCAGCTCATGATTAGCACTCGACAGCAAGGGTGAACGTACACTCTGAACGTTATTTTAACACCAACCTGTGGGAAATACTTTAGAAGCAGAAACGTACATTCGAAGCTCTTGAGCCCGCTTTGCAGTGTTCGTAAAAAAACTGTAAAAACCGTCGATAGCCCAGACTATTTTTTTAAATCGAACTCTTGATTATGTGCATAGTAGCCATAGCACACGCTAAAAGATTTATCACAGCCAGACCATTAGCACGAGTTCAATATTGCTAGTCGACGGCAGCCTGTACATGAATGCAAGATTATTATCGATCATACCTCCTACAATACGCTTTCTGAATGTCATCATGGAGTGGAAATTCTGCATTTTCGCTTTCGGTGGCAGAAGATAAGTATTTACCATTATGAAAAAGCTGTAGGGGACATCGATATTTCAACCAGGTGACTTCTGATAAAGCCCCTTTTCGAAGCTGGTGACATTAATTTCTGCATTCTGCCGAAACGTGTGTGATCGTTACAATCCGGCAAGGTGTGTCGATTTCTTGCTTATGAAGGGACAAATTATTAAGGATTCGGATTATCTGGTTCTCGTAAACTGGATATCACAAGAACTGGTGGACATCACTGTCGATGAATTCATTTCCTACACCAGGAGACGAAGTGTCAAAAGACCCACGTACTATACCGCGGCTCACAAAAAGACACCACGATCACGTTTTTTCCGCAGAGATGTAGGTGAAAAGGGTTCACAGAAAATCGCTATTGGGCTCGTCTTTTAGTCACTGAGTAAGTTCAAGCTTCCGGTTGCAGTATGGTTCGGCTGTCAACGATGAGCATGACCCTCCGCGGGGAGCAGGGGGTCGAGGATTCGGAGGAGGAGGAGGTGGAGGATCCGGATCCCAGAAGGTATCGTTCTCCTCCTGTGCGGTCAAGAAGGGAACTGTCCTGGCCAAGGAGTCGCGGGATGCATTACGGAAATGAGGAGCTTAGCAAGACGCACCTGTCTCCGCCCTCCAGCCGGCAGCATCCTTCTATAGGATGGCGGATTTTACAGGCAAGGCGAGAGGCAGTGGATAGGAGAATTCAGGACATAAGAGAGGAAAGACGGACACAGTTTGGCTCCCAAGGTGAGAGTAGCGTGTCTGGCATAGGGATGGACTCGCATCCAAGTCATCGGCCTCAGGAGGATACATATGCCCTGGTGAACATTCAGGAAAAGCACCGCCGACGACGGGAACGTTGTCCGGGTAGAGGCACCACAAAGAGAAGGCGTAGAAAAAAGGACACCAATGTCATCGCAGCTGAGAATGGACAGATTGCACGGATGAGTTCTAGTCTGAGTGAAAGGCCAGCCCGGGGAAAGAAACGACCATATCGGCCGCCCAGGATGGGCCTCAGCCCAGACGGCCTCGTCCAACCAAGCACGAGTACAGCTAGGAACAACATGTACGAAAGTGGACTGCTTCGTGGGGACGAAGATCTCGACCAGGAGGAGTACGAGAAACTACAAATGTACCTGCAGGTATTCAGGTCGAAGGGTTTGGTCCCAAACAATATTGGAATGCACGACATACAGCCGGTGGGGCGTAGACACTTACTGCAAACTGCAAAGCAAAGACTTGCGAAAAATAAAGTTGGTCCAAAGCCTGATACCGCGGTTGGTGCAGACTATACGCCGCGGAGCGCAAAGGAGGGACTGCATTCTCCACCGAGGGTCCCTCCTGGCCTGGTACCCCCGCTGCCGCCTGCCAGGGAGGACCCATTGAGAGAACTATCTAGTCCAGCTGAGAAAATTGATGATAATCGTGGTGGCGATTCCGATGAGGAGACCTGCTACAAAGGCTTTGTCAGCTTCATGGAGAAGTCTAGTCTGCCGTCCTTTCGGGTCATTGGTGCTGCATCAGCAGGAATCCTCAGAAAGTAAGTAAACGTGCAACAATAGTACCTAGTAATTTCATCCGTGGGCTGTCTCGTCTTTCAAGGCATGTCCGTCATAGTTCCTTTGTCTGGGACGCCGTCATTCGACTTAGCAATCTTTGAGTCGTTTCGTACATGCTATTGTCATGGCTTACCATCAATATCATGCAGGTGGGGTGACGTTGCGCCAAGGAAAAGATTCCCAAACTTGAAAAGTCGTTGATGTGACTGCCAACTTCCTTTCCTCTCACCTACTGTCTCTCTCTCTCTCTCTAGGTTGCTATGGTTCTTTGTCTTGGCGATAGGAGTAGGACTTATCGCACTGCTGTGGGTGAACCAGATGCGTAAGCTCCTGGAATACCAGACGACTACGTCGGTCTCGGATGATCAGCTCCTATCCCTTACCTATCCTGCTATCACCATCTGCAACAACAACATGCTCCGAAAGAGTTTCCTAGCCGAGTCGAAAAGCTCCGTGGTTACGTCATTGGAACGGTTTATGAAGTATTTTGAGGGGAGATACGCAGTAGCGGATCCTGCGCTCAAACAACAGACCCCAAGTTACACTAACAAAGAACTCCTGGGTCTACTCCGACAGGGGGCGCATCAACCTAACAGTTTGCTTTTAAATTGCAAACTAGATGGTGTTATGATCGACTGTGATAAGAAATTTACAAACACGTTGACTGTAATGGGTGTGTGCCTGACCTTCAATTCTGAAGAATTTGTGAAGAAGAATGGTGCTAAGGTGGTGGCCACGGAAGGAGGCAGCGGGAAGGGACTTGTTGTGACTCTCAACGTTGAGAAGGAAGAGTATTCTGGTCTTAGTTCTCCTGGAGTAAAGGTGCTAGTCCATTCTCCCGACGTCCCGCCAATGATGGAGCAGTATGGGTCAACCTTCTCGCCAGGAAATGACGTACTTGTCAGTCTTCAAAAACACGAGGTAAGACAGTCGGGCCCATTACGTTTAAGCAGTTGCTTTAGAGAAACCAATTCAAAAATGGCAGAGAACGGACTCATCGTTCATGTACTCACCGAGGTAATGGTGTTTCAATCGAAACGTCGGGTTCAGATGTCCAATTATCAGTAGGCTGAGAATGATGCACTGTCATGCCTTTTCCAGCGCATCGGCCTTCCTCTACCCTACACGAACTGCGAAGACACCAATTCGCTTGGGTACAGGAACCCTTTGGGTCTTTATGAGAACTACAGCTACGCAGCCTGCGTCAGTGAGTGTCGGACGTTGCTTGTAACACGGAAGTGTGGCTGTAAGATGTTCTTCCAACCAGGTAAGAAGCTGAAACGTCGTCATCCGTGACGGTTCGTCTAAGGCCCCAAATCGAACAATACTAGTTCTCTCCTTCACAGCCAATCGTGAGGATATTATTGTCCTGTTTCACTAAAAGATGGCATCGATGTAGCTTGCGGGATGCCATCGGTTTGTCGTCCGCACTCTGATGGTCGTGTCCCTTGTCTTTGTTTCAGGTACTTACGATGTTTGTTCAAGCCATGGAGAAATGTTGTGTGCTCAGAATGAGCTCAGTAAGTTTCGATGTGGCCATTCCCAAGATTGGTAATAGGCCAAGTCACAAAAGTGCATCCATGCTAAGTCATTCTCTGATTTCGAAGTCCGTAGTTGCTGGCGTGTACTGTGGGTTGTGTTGAAGTTTGTCAAGCATATCCTATCCCCGCCTTCACATGAAATAAGGCTGTCCGGCGAAAACAAGACACATTCAATATCAGAAAATGCACTCACACACATCCCAAAACGTGTCATTGTGTACCACACATAGGAATCATTCTAGCGCATCTTTTCTTCCTAGAATCGTTTTCTCGAAGAAAGAGCTGTTCCTGCAGACGAGAATGCAACTCAGTCCGTTACGTCACTCACTGGTCATCAGCACTCTTTCCAGGACCTGGTATGGCTTCAACTCTGATGATGGAATTAAATAAAACAGAACAAGAAATACGGTACGCAATAACCAGAAAACAGTCTTGACAGCCTTCGTTGTTGAAAATGGCCAAGAATGTTGGTGGATGGAACACAACGTCTGGACGCCTTTCGCGTGGCCAATGAACGGAACAACTCTCGACGCCTATTCTTGTTACAAATGGCCAATAAATGGAACCATCGTTCTCACAATTACATGTACTTTTCACTTCCAGTGATAACGTACTTCGACTGTCATTCTTCTATGAGGACTTGATGGTCACGAGAATAACAGAAAGACCTCTGTACGACGCATATGATTTCGTTTGTAAGTCGATTCTTGTATAGACGCAAAGCTGTTCATGGCCGTAATTGGCGCCTTGCTCCGACAAACCACCCCATTTCAGTGCAATGATCAGCCCCAGGAATTTGGTCTTTGGCTTGGTACTTGGCCCTGTTTGTACACGCCTATCTATTGCAGCGAGTGGGAATGTTTCCCCCTTGAAGCAGAAGCAAGGTCGGTACGGTATATTCCTCGGATGCGAATGGCACTACATACATGTAGGAGTTAGAACGTGCCTCCTGGTAGAAGTATCGCTGTGGACAATTGTTGATTTTTCCTATTTTCCTCATTTCAGGTGATCTAAGCGGAATTCTATGCTTCTTCATCGGTCTGTCTTTTGCTACCTTCTTTGAGGTCTTCGAGCTGATTTTCGGGTCTTGCTACAGAGGGTGCTGTTGTGGGAAGAGAAGGGGAAGGAAGAAAAGTATCGATGCAAATGTTGACGTTTAAAAAACTTTATTTTGCCTTATACTTCGTCACAGTGATATGATGGACTACTGTCTTTGTTAACTGGCACTGATTGTTGAATACTTTTACTTACTTGTGTGATAGTCAGAGAAATGGTGCCAGAAACAGCAATTTTGAAAAAGTCTTTTTCCTAAGTTAACGTCAATGAAATACATGTCTTCAAGTTCATGATGAAATTCAATTTCAATGAACTCATATGACCTGACTTCTTTGCAATGGAAAGTCACATCTGAGCAATCTTTCCAGAAACAATGAAGTGTCATCCAATATTATCAGTGATCGTTATTTCATAATTAGTCAATCACCAAATTAGAAATGGAAGTCAGTATTAAAAGCCACCCAAGGAGAAACAAGTAAAAAATTTAATCACTGTTCTTGGCCATATGGCCGGAGCAACCTGTGAGTGGAGCTTCTGCCGAGACTGAGCAGTGTCTTCAACTCCCCAAATCCCCCAGCTAATTTCGATATGAGATTATTGTCTCGCTGATTAAAACCAATTGTTCTCATTACTAGATTAATTTCTCCTGCCCTGGCGACCTGGTTTCTAAGTTGCATAAGGCATACGACCAAGTTTGGCCAGTGGCGAGAAACTGCTCCTCCCATGGGCGCAATTTTCTGTATTAGAATAATGAGTGATCAGTAATTAACGCTGGAATGAGAATTCGATAAGGAAGACGCGCGCCATTCACGGGTTTTCTGGTGGCGGAGCCTGCCGCGCACGTGCCTTATGTTGCTTCCCCGGATCCGGGCTTTGTCTGTTTAACCGTACCGGCGTTCCAGACCGGTTGTTTTGTAACGTAGCTATTTTCATTTCAATCATTTCACACGTTTTTAATGATAATCATAAGAACGAGCGGCGGCCAAACCCGTGGCCGGCACGTCCGCCATATTGGCGTCTGGTGATGTCGAAAAAAGGACCTACATCAGGCGAAACGAAGTGTTGCTAATAAATTAAGTGTTTCGAACTGTTTAACAAATTACTACACCACCTGATACAAGGAATTAAGACGCTTTTTTGTAAGAATAATCCCAGTTAATGAATCAACGTCTTCGCTTCTGAATTGAAACGAACAAAATGATAATGGACCGTCTGAAACAGAATTTTTACCACACCATGCTGACACTTTTGCCACCAGTGCATCCTGCTCTTCAGACATTTTTTAAAGAGTTTTTTTTGCCTCAAAGCTGACGATAGGTTGTTATTATTTTCATTTGTAGCATGTGCATGATCTTCACTTATTGTCATTAGTCTTTTTTCGGCATTTCGGCAACAATCTTTGAACAGGTGAGAACTAGTGGTAATTTCCCTCAAATTGATTCTGTCCCATCCCTTGGTTAAGGGAACAGCAGGCAGTAAACCGAATTTACGACGTTTCAAGAGGGTAAAGAAATCAGATTATGCTTTTATATCAGTAACTTGCGCAGTGCCGAAAATATACGGTAGATTTGCAACGAAATCCATCTGAAGAATGCGTAGAGATTTTGCCTCCCATGAATTCCATCAGAGCAGCGCGTCACTCCTCCCTCTTGACTGCTTACGGAAGAGACACTTAGCATAAACGACAGAGAAAACACCCGGAATATTGTATCGGCTAATTCAATTTCGCGAGGCATTGACGCGCGCGCACCGACCCGCAGCCCGATTGCCAATCATCCAAGTGGCACACGAACAATCGCCGACCAATCCAGCCCAGCAATTACCGAGATTAAAGCGATATCAAAATGCGCATCCCGGTTGTGCCATCAATCTTATTGATTCAATCTCACGACCAGGTAGAAGATGGAAGAAGGTGGTGGGACTGAGGTGAAAGAACGCGTGATCTGAAGCCGGATGATCGGGGTGGATGAAGCCGGATGAAGGGAAAGACCAACGCGTAAGGCGTCATGAGAGAATGGGATTTGCTTCTTTTCAGAGCTGAATACTGCTTTATTTTTCCGTTCTGCCTGGGCCTTATGCTCGAATTCGAAGAAAACGACTAAGCGATTTGCTCTGTTTCCGTGGGACGAGAGAACTGGAGCCAAACCTTGTATTAATGCCGACGAAGATTTGTTCAAAAAATACCTATGGACATTGAAGAAGAAACTGGGGCCGTATGCACAAAACATCTTCAGTGTAAAATTTCCCTTAAACTATTGTTCCAAACAAAAGACAAGGGAAATTTTACACTTAAGATGTGTTATGCATACGGCCCCTGGCCTTTAGAACGAGGCCTATCCAATAAATTATCTGTGAATTAACACGAGTGTGTAACGAGACTTTTAAAGGTTTTAACACCTACAAAAATAAATGAAACTGAACGAAATATTTAGCTCCACACCTCCTGCGGATTCTCTTGGAAATAAAGACCTCCTAACTGTTATTGGACGTGATAATGACCTTCTAAACATGTAATACGTGCGAAGACAGCGGGTGACAAACAAAATGACATTAACTAACTAACGCTCTGTCCTAATCCTATTTCTGGATTGGTGGAAGTTGACTCAGATCAGAATGAAGATACGTTCCTCCGTGATTGAGCAGGACTCCCCTCCGAGACCTGGGGACGAGGTCTAACGACCCGATGTTTGCCCACTGAATAACGAGTAATGTTAACTGAATTAGTCCAATTAGAGGAAGCATTGGCCGCCGGGGAAAGTGATTACTTGATTGGATTCTAAAGAAGATAATCAAAGAATGATACGATAAATTGATCAACTCGCCACTTGGATTAACAAACCTCACTCGACCGACTGTGAAAACGCCTTGTCAAGTTTCAAGTGGCCGAATTTATGTTCTTCTGCATTTCTCTATCTCTCTTGGGAGCTCTTTTGTTGCAGAAGGTTGGAAAATACGTCAGTGGCAGATGCTGAGATGCAAAAAACACTAAATAATAAAACGTAGCGAACATACTAAATTCGTCGTTAGAGAAAAAAATTGTCTTGCCACTTCCAAGTACTTTTTTG
Organism: Notospermus geniculatus; assembly: GCA_002633025.1. Lineage (NCBI taxonomy): Eukaryota > Metazoa > Nemertea > Pilidiophora > Heteronemertea > Lineidae > Notospermus > Notospermus geniculatus. The sequence goes on from NMRB01000044.1 coordinate 213,481, forward strand.
AATTTTCATTCGATCATATACAGGTTTAAAGAATTTATAGATTGCAGTTTTGAGCAGGAAAAAAACAATGTAGATTTGGAAGGAGTACGCCTAGTCTAACTATGCAGGGTTTCTGGAACATGATGAATGATGACTTCCAGTACCGGTAGTTTGATACTATCATTTCATAAATTAACTGGCGCCTACAGCAAAACTAAAGATTATCATCTACAACAATTGCCGTTTTCATTCATGAAGTGAATAAGAGACAGATGCACTGAGCTACACATCATTTACTTGGATGTCAAAAAGATTCATGCAGATACCAGAACGTTTTTAGAAACGCCTTTTTGTGGAGTTTCGCTGCACAGCAGACTACATGTACTCGCAATAAAGTAACAGCAAGGCCTAGCCAGATGGAGGGAATGCCCTGCCCAAAATTGTGATTGAAAAATAAAGCAGATATCTCGCTGAGGATATTCGGGAGACTGAAATCAAAGGATTCCGAGGCAAGGTCATGCACTACCTCTGACTGCCAGGCATCGGTGAAGGACATTCCAGAAAATCAGGTCCCATCTGTGCCATCATCCCGATTGTCGGATTCTGGCCGTGATGTGTACTTAACGCCTCTCGAATTCCATCTAATCAATGGTGACTGTTTGATGACCGAACACCGCAAGATTGTTGTGCACTAAGCATGCGATGGGAAGTTCAGGAGACCGATGTCAAAGATTGTTGAAAGGTGCCCAGTCCGGACGTCGGAATCACGTACGAATCATTCGAGCCGAAGCTTCATTCCCGGACTTTTTCTTGTATATCCAGTCATAGTTCACAGATTACCTACGTTTAACAGTGCCAAGCAAAGAACCCTTCGTACCAAGACTTATGATTGGCTGTGTCTTTGAAATGTTCTGATTGGTTCTTTAATGGCTGCGATTGGTTCCATTGATATGGATTGCTGCTACGCTCTGTATGTTCTTGCACAGGAAAAACGTAGATACAGTAATGTATTTACTGATAATATTATACACCCACATAAACAAAAACAACAAGAAAAAAACATCAAATAAAATATAATGAATGTTTTTCATCATTTGAAATGTTTTGCAAAAAATACCGACAGTCATATACAGCAAAATAAGGTTCCACCGAGATTTGAACTCGGATCGCTGGATTCAAAGTCCAGAGTGCTAACCATTACACCATGGAACCTTACCTGTTAGCCAACCTTGACCTTTACCAAGCCTATACACAATAGGCCTATTACTACCTACGATGTGACAATGACAGATGTCTGCTTTAAGCCTTTCTTCGAGTTTCACAGAGGAATATTGGTAGTAATACCATTTTCACGAGCAAACAAAATTATATTACATAATAACAACAAAATCGCAGAGGTAATGATGCTGCACTCAGACAGTTGGTTGTCTTTTTGGACAAACAGTGGAGCCATGCTGACGCATATATCTTGCTGATATTTATTTGCTTTCACCGACATAAATCATGATGGCATTCTTGCCTTCCTCTGATAACAGTGCCGTCCCACAAGAAGAACCATTCCGCTTTGCAATGAGACGACCGTCCATCATCAGAAGCGCTGGGCTCAGAGGTAATCTATTAATGTCATAGCACTCATCAGCGAATGGCAAATGTACAATATAATGTGAGCGGTAATTCAATTAGGGAAGCTGGTGCCTTCATGGAGCAACCCGCCAGAATGGATGGTTATGAAGCAATAGATGGATTGTGTCGCTTTGCTCTTACTTTTGAGTAATGACTAACTGCGATGTTTTTTCAAAGATTAAGAAGACTTAGTTTGTAAACTGCCCTTTTCAAAACAAAAAACTGGCCTTTATAATGTGATGGTAAATCGAAAATGCGTCTGAGGTTCTTTTCCTGTTGAGTTCATTCAGTTTTCTTGTACCACCTGTACTTTAGCAAACGTCGAAGAGACAGACATTACAAATTCATTTTCGTTGGCCTTTTTGCCTTCCCGCGGCATCCTAAGCAAATGGGGACCCTAGGTCACTGCCTCAATAGGTGTCACTAGTGGTTAAAACTATTGAAATGCAACTGACCAATTTCCCACACAAAAGGCGTCCATTGCATAGGACCGGGTTTCGGTGTGCTGTTCTCCATCGTAGCTAGGATCCCCATTAGGGTTTTTTTTATGTTCCCTCCTTCCGTCACTGCAAACGTTTTTGTGCGGTGTCTCGAAGGGAGAATGCGTCAAGAACCTCTGATATTTTCAGGATATCCCTCGCCGGGAATGCTGGGGTCTACCACTGCTTTTCCTTTAATGTTACAGAGCACCATGAAGATCCTAGTAATCGGTGATGACATCTGATTCACAGACAGCACCAGCTACAAATTGACAATTCAATTCCCAGGAGAAACCACCAGTTTTGTCCCATCACATAATATTCTCTGGAACGACAAAGAAATGTTCATCTACTTTTAAAATGTTTAGATGATAAATAGACGCTCTGCGCACTCTGACATTCATTACATTAGAGATTTGGGGCCCGGGATGAGGCATCTGGGTGGCCGGACCTGGGGCGTGCTTCACCAGCGGCGACGTTGTTTGTTTCTCCCGGAATCCTAGAAACCCAGGGGACCAAAGTCAGCTCCATGTTTGCCGTCCGGAATCGTTCCAGGACGCCTAGAGTTTCATCCTCCATCAGAAACTACTGAAACTTAAGATGATCTGTATTGTTCACAGATAACATGCTGACCACTGATAAAAAATACGTGCTGTAGTCATGGTGACTGGATATAACATTTTTATGATAAGTTATGAATTAAAAATAAAACAGATTTTAGATTCGTTGGAATAGGCAGGAAATATACGTTGATGATGGAGGGTAATGTGGTCATAACATGAGTTGACATGAAGATATTTGTACGTTCCTACTTACAAACTTATTATTAGACTCCTTTTGGCCGTAGTGTGCAGGCAGGCGTGCATCCTGATCAGGGAATCAAATGAAACCTACTTTAGTTTTGTTTTGGACAAGGCGTTTCAATGTATATTTGCAGCAGAAAGGAAGTAAAGACCAATTTTTACTTTGTTTTTATTTTTTACTTGTTTTTAACGGAAGGCATTAACATGTGTGCATTTTACTACCTTCTAACGTTTTGTCCGTTTGTTGTTCTTGCAAAATAAATCAAAGTTTTACTTTCTAGCTGTTCGATATTCAGATAACTACATGTACATGTAAACACTTGATATACATCTTGCAAGTGGCCTTCATCACAAATATAACTTATTTTTGCACAAGAGCACCAAAATCATTGCTTGTTCTCTGCATCATCATCAACATCTATCTTTTCAACGCGTCGTTTTGCGGCGCCAACGCTCGACATTCAATTACTACTCCGTGCCCAGCATAAAAAAGTGACTCTCGATGCCATGATTTTGAGATAAATCATAACTTTACAAATCTGTTCGGTCTGACAAATTCAGTTTGAGGATCCCAGGGCAAAGCCCTATAACGAATCCGCAGCGTATGGTGCACGGTTTATTAGCTTACAGAGAGATAAGTGCCTAATTTGCTTGATCAAACCAGAATATCACCATTAACTAAACTACAAAACTTAATCAACCCCAGTCCATGGTGGATAACTACACCCAGTCAAGTATTAATTCGCCTTTTATAACGTTACCATTATTTCAATTTAGATACTAGACTCTTCATTCACGTGGCTCGTGCGGCTCTATCTGTGATATAATTGAACACCAACATTTTGTTTTGGGCTAATTTAGAATGACGTTATCTAATAAGCCTAATATCAAAGTGCTATGTTGCATCATGATATGGTGTCGTATGTATTCATGTTAGTAACATTGTGGGAATCTCGGCTAGATTACTCCACTATCTCCACCAGCCCGTGGAAAACCCGACAGGTGTTGGTCACCATCATTAGCCTGCCGAATCGACGGTTTAATGAGTGTGTTTCTGACCGAGTCAGTCCCCAATACATGTATGTGGTCGACATTGTTTCTAATAAGAAATATTTTCCAGTTTTTACCTGCATCTGAAATCATGGGAGTTCATTCACCATCCGAACAAATTATAGACTTATTCGGCGAATCGGTCAAATTAGCCAGCTGGAGTTGACGAAAGCCACTTTTTAACATGTACTATTGCAACCAGTCATCCCAGTCAGCACAGAATCTCAAATCATCAAGTTCGCTGCACAAGAGTCCTTTACATTGCTTACTAAGAGAGTAAACATCTTGTCTCTCCTAGAGGACAATGTCTCAGTATGATGGCTCATCTTCCCAGGGCTACAGCCGTTTAATTCAATTACCGGTACTGCCTAGCGGGCTGAAATAATTTGATTAGTACTTAAGATTATCCAGCTACAGTGCGTTAGTATTTGAACGACCACTTGACACTTTCCAGCCTCAAACGTCACTTTCGTGGCGTTCATACTCTTCTAATATTCCAGGGACCATGGAGTTACGATATCATTGGAGTACGCCATCATACGACATCTAACATTTCCGTCACAATATGTCATCTAACTTTGTGACGAAAAGCTTGATAGGTATTTTGATACATACCAGAAAAAATAGATAAGAGAGGACCTCTCTTATCTATTTTTGATACCAGCAAATAGGAGAGAGGTAAAAGGTAAAGGTGACCTTCCTAGATGCCAAGTCACCATCATACTTACAAGGTTTCTTATTGGCTATCGCCATACTTACTCCATCAAGGTTTCCTGGCTAGCTACCTTCAAGCACCGTTTGGTAATCTAATACATGTACATGTAGATGTGTGCAGAGAAAGCAAAAACTGAAGTATCAAAACTTGAGAAATTTAGACACCACTATATGGACAGCGGCCTTCAACAGCCGTCGAAATCACTCAAAAAAGCCATTGCCACTCTTTGACATTTAAAAAGCAACTTACAACAAAACAGTTCGCCAACAACTAAATCAATGATGGACACTCTGCGGACCACCAAAACTACAAGCACTTTGTCCGATTCAAGTTGTCAATTTCGACACACCATGGCTTCCATGATATACAAACAGGCTGTAGGTGTGAATTTCTTCTGATTGAGAAAGTTGCAACCGAAAATAAATGGCAAGAATTTGTTGAACAGCATCTTTGGACATAAAAAGTTGACATCGCAGCTCCATCAGCATGCTCCTTCAAACATGTCAAATAAGCCAAAGTGTGGACATCGGACTTGGTTACACAGGACAAGAAGGAAAAAGAACATACCAACATATTGCTAATGTCATAGAATGATGAAACCCAGCCACTTTTGCTATGGTATTCGACAATAGACAGACTGACAAATGGTGGAAGAGGTGCAGGTCCCAGCCATGAGTCAAGGTTAGATCTCATCATGATCAATATGCTATTTGTTTTAAAGTACAATGCTTTTGAATTTGAATGAATAATGAATAATACCTATTATTGTTATGGGTCTCAAGGGGTAATAAAAATTATGATATATAGATGAGACCATACCCTTAGGATCAGACGTTATTCGCCTGATTGGTAATTTGATAAACCAGGGTAATGTCTATTGTAAACAAGGGTGAAATGGACATGCCTGATGAAAACCATTGTCCCTTGAAATTTCTAATTCCAAATTTGATGTAGATGTAACGTACGTACTCCCTATCCACGCAAAGGATAAAGACGTTAGCAGCTTCAGATGTGACTACTGTAGCAATAGAACAATTTCGACAGAAATAAACTTCATTTCTTATCTATATCATATTCACCACCAATTAAGAACACTTCTCTTTATATTTAGCAAGACCGGGATCTAATAAAGGGGGTGTATACTTATTGTTCAATTGTGGTAACTCATTTAGCTAATTGTTAGCCAGCACTTAACCTCAGACGTACTTAGCCATCGAAGGTTACATGGTATAATGGTATCACTCTTCATTAGACGTTGAAATCCAAGGGGAAAGTCCCTCACTTGAATTAATTGAATTTCAATTAATTCGAACCTTGCAAAATTCATTAAAATCATGTTTTTTTGTATCATACACATTTTTGTTTGAAAGTAGTAAAAGGCACCTTGGGCTTCGTGTTAAAAGAAAGTCAGAAAGATGTCGGCGATATCTGGCCAAGAATGCCTACAGGGACCTCAGGGACCTAGCCCTCCTGAATCCATCCACTGCAAGAAAAGATGGTCTGAAACCCAATGTGGAAAAGGCCAAGTCTGACGAATGAGTATTTTGTGACTGGTGATTTGACTGCTAACTGTAACACTTGAAAACCCAGAACCCAAAAATAGATATCAAAAGGATGTTAGATGTAACGTACGTACTCCCTATCCACGCAAAGGATAAAGACGTTAGCAGCTTCAGATGTGACTACTGTAGCAATAGAACAATTTCGACAGAAATAAACTTCATTTCTTATCTATATCATATTCACCACCAATTAAGAACACTTCTCTTTATATTTAGCAAGACCGGGATCTAATAAAGGGGGTGTATACTTATTGTTCAATTGTGGTAACTCATTTAGCTAATTGTTAACCAGCACTTAACCTCAGACGTACTTAGCCATCGAAGGTTACATGGTATGGTATCACTCTTCATTAGACGTTGAAATCCAAGGGGAAAGTCCCTCACTTGAATTAATTGAATTTCAATTAATTCGAACCTTGCAAAATTCATTAAAATCATGTTTTTTGTATCATACACATTTTTGTTTGAAAGTAGTAAAAGGCACCTTGGGCTTCGTGTTAAAAGAAAGTCAGAAAGATGTCGGCGATATCTGGCCAAGAATGCCTACAGGGACCTCAGGGACCTAGCCCTCCTGAATCCATCCACTGCAAGAAAAGATGGTCTGAAACCCAATGTGGAAGGCCAAGTCTGACGAATGAGTATTTTGTGACTGGTGATTTGACTGCTAACTATAACACTTGAAAACCCAGAGCCCAAAGATAGATATCAAAAGGATGTTTGAAAGCAATTTTTGAAGGGAAAGTGGAGATATAATCACTCGTTGACGAAACGGTGTAAAACGCAGGGTTAGCTGAAAAAAGGCGATAGAAAAGTGTGGAAGGGAAGTGCACCAGTTGCTCTTCGAAGCAGGGACCGAAACTAGGCCCTTTCTGTTCAAAATTCACACTGACACCGGAGGTCATATCATCATCTAGGCTACATGTACAGTCAGCGGGAAAGGAGCTGAAGATGGAACCTTACTCGCCATTGAAGCTGATTACGGCTTTTGGAACGTGGCACAGGCTTGGAAGATGGCACAGCAACATCCTCTACCAAGAAGAAAGCTTACAAGCTCCTTTTTGTCATATACATGGGAGGAAGAGACTTTGGGGACCGAGTGTTGTGAACGGACAAAATTTGGTATGGTGATGACTGTGGTGGCATATTCAGCAACGGCTCCTTCCGACCAGCGGTACACAATGCCTGGGTTGTTGTTTCCACTTGTAACATCCTGGTATTATATATGTAATGAAATGATAATGAAATGGTAGCAGAGAAGAGAGATTTGACATGTCTAACACGGTGACTTACTGACGAAGAAACCAAGCATTCTCTTCAAATTCCATTGAAATACCATTCTAATCCACTCAAACCATTCCTTTTGTTGTGTCAGAAGTGTTTAATTTGAGAGCATTGATGCCAAGACGGCCGGACCAAGAATCACTGATTTGGTATACAAAACGCTCCACCGCCCCAGGCCACCCCCATCAAGATATTAAATCGATGCCCACTGTATAATTGCTATGGAGAGCACAATGATACGATCTCCATCTATGATGAGATGCGCCGGCGCGGTGGTTTCAAGTACACCGCCACCTGCCTCTGGCCACACCCTCATGTAATCCATGTCACTATCGCTTCTAATATTCCGGTGTGCCTGAAACTGCCAGTAAATGACGGGGTCGAATCTTAAGTTGAATCTAATTGGATGAACCCGGTATACTTCTGGGAGATGGGAAATCATAGAAAATTTCCCCGTTTTGAAAGTATGAAATAAAACTTAGACCACAGTCTCCGAAAACTGATCTCCGGTTAGGATCGTGTTGTGTTATCTGAGAATCCACGTTGTGTCCGTAAAAATGGATTATTCCTATTTGAATCAAGGAGGCTTTGACCCTACGAGTTGTTCCCTGACAGGGATGGAAACGGGCCTACCGAACTGCAGCATCCCTTGCACGTATCCTGAACTAGGACCTTGCGGCCAGGTAACCCAGACGTATCGGTACAACACGGTGAGGGGGTTTTCAAACCCTTCCATCAGCTCTGCAAGTTGCAGCATGATGCCTCGACCCCGAGACCATCACCAGCCGACAGTCTTTCCTTCTGGTGGGTAAACCAAATTTTCTGGTATATAAGACTGGCTACGTCGCTGAAATAAGATTTAGACAAACGAAAATTGTTTTACTGTTCTTTAACTTTGTTAGTGCAAGCGACTCAGATGCCATTACCGCGCAAAATTGAATTATTCAATTTAAAGCTACAAATTTTGCATAATTTTTACCGGCAGCTTGAAGATTCTATTCATTTAAATATAAAAATTGATAAAACATCGCAACGGCATGTTTTGGAAGGGGAAGATAAATATTTCTGGGTACTGTCGGTGTTTACAAACAAGGAATTACGGGGATCTAGGCGACGTGGTCGGTGTGTACAAACCTGGCCGCCATCTCAGAGAACGGAGCCTAATAGGGTTTGCGTGTCCCCGAAGCTTGCAAATTGAATAGATAAAATTTAATAAACCTCACCGACAGGAGATAACAAAATAGCAGGTCACAGATATATTAATTTTTACTCTTTCTATAAAATTATCGTTGTTTACTCAGTTGATTTCGGGCTGATGGGGAACCAATATAGCACACTAATTTAGGATAGCTTGAGGCTAATCTGCAGGCATGGGAGTTTGGTGTTGTTTTCTGTGGCGAGCTACAGCCTGTTGCTGGTTTAATAACCGGACACCATATTGGCTGTACATGTAGTTGTGTCCTCGACATCACAGCTCGGGTTGCGGCATTTTATTTGATTCCGCATTGTAAATTCCCTGCCTTTTTATCACTGGTTATGGGGCCTCCTATCATTCTTTTTTCTACATTAACAGTGCATTTTGAAAGACTGCGCAAAGTCCTGTGAATTTTAAAGATAAGCTATGTTTTTGTTTGAAAACATCTGACCTGAACTCGTACGTCACGATTCCTTACTATTTTTCACCCTATTTGGCAAAATTACGTTTATTACGTAATTCTTTGTATTCTTTTATATATTCAACACCATAAGCACTCTACTGACACACTTTTTCTTGCAACCATCGTCATACACTTTCGGGCGTACGAACGGAAATAAATGTCCAGCGCGGTTTTGAGGTTCTACTTTTTCATATTTTTGTAATTTTCTATCCCTCGAAAACTGTTTCTTTTCATGCATTTAATACCCTTCTTACAAATTCGCAAGCAGTCACCATCACCAACTTAAAGAATTTCGCGGCATATCTTAATCATCATCATCAACATTAATAAGCGTTCCCTTTTCCCTTTCTCAGCAAATTATTCACTGACTGTACTGAATATTGGGATAATCTATAGTGTCTTCACCATTCTTTAGTTCAAAGAAAGGTTGGCTTGGTCTTGCCAGTTCAAGTTGGTAAGAAGGTTACAACCGCGAACTTAAAACACGACCGCGGGCGTCAAACTTTATGCCAAAAGACGCTTTCAAAATTCAAACTATTTTCCGTTAACTGTTGTTGTGATGATGATGTTGTTGTTGCTGTGGAATTCTATACTTCTGTACAAGCGCAACCCTTTTACGAAAGGTGAAGCGTGGTGAAAAACGCAAACTGAAATTACCCTCCAATAGACTTACCTCCAAATTATTGAAACAAATTAACTGTACAATGAATTCGGAGGTTATCAAATTACTTTCTCTAAGTACGGTGGTATATTTTCCAGAAGATGTCTTTGAAAATAATTAAGGTAAACAAAATGAATTAAACAATTGAGGTACACATGATCTCCTCGCGCGAGCTGTTCTGGGATTTTCCTTATCTCATATTCCAAAGAAATGTTTATAAGAAATTTCATGAATTCTAAGTTTTATTCAGGTACATGTACATCAAAAATGCCAGAAAGCGATTTTTTAATGGTTGGCCTATTATGTAATGTACAATTCTATGTTTCGGAAAGTGCCATTCCCCTAACCTTTTCACCATTAGGCGAATTAATATCAATAATAATATATCCTACGTCGACGTACCTATATTTTCTCGATTTGATGACGTTTACTTTAATACATAGGCCTAATAGGATATTTTTTCGTTTTGCGACTTCAAAACTTCATACCTTTTTTGGCGATATCTTCCCGAAAAAGTGGCAGAACGTTTAAAAGATTTCCCTGCCGTACGTTTTAGCACATATAAGGTGCGTTCACACTAGGCTTTTACAACGGTTTCAAACCGATTTCAGTGTGAACGCAGCTTTAGTGATTACATTAGATACATGTAAATGGCAAAAGCAGCGAACCGTTTTGCATGTCATAGTTTTCTGAGTTTCGGGTAGTTTGAAATACGTAGGTTGCAGGATAAACTTGCGAAGGTAATGGTTTACAGAAATTAGTATATTTTTCATGTACCCCTGCCAGAAAGGGGTAGAGTTTCAGATTGTAAAGTTCCACTTGAAAAAGACCCCGGTTGGGGTCGAAAATTCGTGAATTCTGGAGATTGACTTCTTGCTTATTATCATTTTGTGTGTGCTTTTCTGTATCTTGGATTTTCATGTACCCCTGGTGCAAAAGCCAGTTGAACAGTATCTTTCTTGGGTGGTATGAAATTTTGATTGTTATCTGATGTACTTCGTTGCCCTGGTTTGTTCTTCCCCGGTCAACATCAACTCCAAACCACTTTACAAATTCTTTCATCGAAATTACAGGCTGAAACTTCAAATTGGTTTAAAAGTACAGCCACTTTCTTAATTAATCAGAAAGCTACTACGGTTCATTTAAGTACAAATTGTTCACTAACCACCCGTTTCATTTATCTTTCCCCATTCACGGAAGAAAATCTAATTTACAACTTTCTCATTTAGGACAAAAATCCATAGAAAATCTCGACCGCGTCCATTCTTTAGTTAACGCAAAAACCCTGCAATCATCCGTAAATGTTTTCATTAATTATACTCGATAACTTCTTAATCACCTCCTTCAAATCCTACCCTTCTGTTACACCTTCTAAAGGAGCCATTTAACCTTTCCTACACCTCTTTGACGCCCGACTTTAAGACAATTAAGATACCGTTACCATCACAGATAGTCATTATGGTATCACTTTCTGGTGAAGCCACGCGCCCGAAATGCGCGGTCGGAGCTCCCGCAGCGGGCGACAGAAATCCGTATGGTAGCGACGCACGCCTGAACAGCCTTCCAGCCGACGGGCGTGAACTGTATAGTCTCTGTGGGGAGGCACAAGGTTGGTACCAGCGGTTTCAAGGGGTTCAGCCATCTGTCCTTTCATTTATGATCGTGGTGGGAGAGAGAATTACAATTGCAAGAGAATTTAATCAGAAGATTGAGCATTTAAGTGTTTAAGAATCGCTTTTGGTTCATTTGGCTTGAAGTGGTCGCTCAAAGGAAGTGAAGTGTTGGAACACAAAGTAGCTAATGAGAAAACCCTTGTACTGAGAATGTCCGTGAAGTACTAAATGACTGCAGGCGTTTCAGAGACAACACGACGCTGATATGGTTTCAAAACTAGCCATCACTCTGTATTACATGTACATGTATTTTAGCAGTAGATTGGTGAAACGGCGGTCAGGAGAGAAAATTTCCTGACCATGCATACCAACTTTCTAACGGATAATGTGTGGATGTACAGATAATGGTCAATTCCTTTCTGCTGTAAACAGCGAGTTCTCTCTTTCCCTTTTGCACCAGTATGCCGTTTTCAAATTAAATTTGTACGAAATAAATGTGTACGTCGTTGTGTACAAATTTTGTACACAACGTACACTCCGAAGTGTAAGGAATTGCTTGCCGATGCATACCTACCGCAGTACACGAAATCGGTGGTTTCGTCACGTTAGAAATTCTTATCTTCTAATGTTCGTTGAAACAAATAAAAATGGCTTAAAAGACAATGGGCCGTATTTTAGAACGTTCCTTAACATTAAGGTCCACCTTAAATCTATTGTTCTCGATGGTTTTACAATAGACTTAAGGTCGACTTAACGTTAAGGAACGTTCTAAAATACGACCCATATTTGTCCCCTCGATATGAATCTGAATGTAGATTGGTGTCAGGTATAACAAATTACTAGTAATAGTATTAAACTTTTTGCAGGCACAAAGACACCATCTACTTTCTCTACACGCAAGGTGTAAGGGGCACGTGTTGACTTAGGACCAGACGGCTTGATGAAATGAAGATGTAAATTCACATCAGGGCATTTTGCCTAAATTACTTCATTTATTACACTGGTTACAATCACCATCAGGGATGATGAAGGAACACGTCATTGAATTAAGGAGTGACGATTTATGAATCTACGGAATGTTTATGCAGCTATCAAGTTTAGCCCGGACCACCCCCCCTCAGGCATCGTCGTTCACTCGACGCCAAAATTCGTCGAGTCCCCAGTATTAAGATTTTATCTTTTGGTCGAATCCCCAACTAGCAATATTTTTGCGGCAGTCGTATTTGCGCCGAGTCCCTTCACACACGAATACTTGCGCGCGCGAGTGCCCGACCAAACAGGAACAATGACTTTGTCGAATCGCCGTCGATAGACTGACGATCGATAACTTCCGGCGGCAGGAGATGAACACGTGATCTCTCCACAACAAAAATGGCGGACGGAGGATCACATTCGGAACTTCCGAAGGCAACTGCTCGGCAATTTCCGTGACAACTCGCGCTGCCCAGTGGACAGATGAGCAGTTCGCCTCAGGTCGTTCCGAATGGGAGGTTCAGTGAGAAGGTATGGAGTGCGATGAGAGTAAAAAAGTCTGCGTAGGCCTCCACTTATTTAAGGAGCGTGCATGACCAAGAAGGATTGACGATCCATCTTCTTCATTCTGGCGGGTCAGATCTGCATAAATTAGTGACCAGGCATGCAATGAAGGGGCAACTGAGGCCACAATGTCTAACATATAAAATGCAAAAAATCATATTTTTCTAACTTTGGTAGGCCTACGGCAGGCAATGTCGAGTTTGGAGCGAGTCCCGGCCACCTGTGCCACACACTTTTAGGGAACAACTAGTGCCCCACGCATACTATTTTGCCCTGAAGTGAATCCCCACCTGATACATTTTATAGTACTGGCGTATCCATGTCGAGTCCCCCACTTCCAAAATACTGCAGACTGGCGAGTTAGTGTCGAGTGCCTGAGGAGGGGGGGTCCGGGATTAACTTGATAGCTGCATTAGTTTCACCTTTAGGCAAAACAGTCGCTAGTTCATCTCATGATCTGATGCAGTGCCACGAGGATGCAACAACTTGACTGGTAAACCTGTAGCAAGGACACCTAATCAAAATTCGGCAATACCAGACTGAAGGTATCAAAATATCACACCAGTCCAGCTAATAAATTTCCTGAATTATCTGCCGTGAAAAAGTTTCTCAACTCGCCAAATTTATTCATTGAATTTTCGCAACTTTGGGTCCAAGACCGACTGCCTCACATCTGTCAAGGAGATACAGTTATCGAAACCAGCGTAACAGACGGGCTTCCCCGCCAGCATTCTCGCGAGAAACGCGCGAACGGCACGCGCCAAATTGCGTCAACAAAATGACGTGCACGTGTGCACGTGACTTATCTGCACGCATGCGTGTACCTTTTGTTGTCGGCCATTGTTGACCGGGGGATTAATATTTAAATACCTGATAATGGAGGCCATTATATGTTTATTGAGATGATATTCTGTGTGTGGTAATGTCGCCATTTTGTGATCTTCAACACAATAATGAGCTTAGTAGGGGATGTTTTCGTACGGCATTGTTGTGGGTTTCGGCGAGAGCGCTGTATTATTGCTTCATCTCCCTGATGGGATGTTCAGGGAGTCTAAATGGAATTATTCAGATCTGCCTTTTATAAGCCATTGTCAGGCTATAAATAACCTGTTAAACTACAAGTGGTCGCGTGCATTTCATCAAAATGGCGATCTTAACTTTATGACTTTTGGACTATTGCGTCAGGGCATTAGTCGTTATCTTTATCATCGAACTCCGCGACAGTATGAAACAAGCAGAGGAAACGTTATGTAAATTTGCTTTTCTTTTATTCCAACAAAGGGGTGACATGGAAGATGATGCGTATTTAGAATTTGCAGTTGCTTATTTATTCATTAATCTTACTCTTTCCCATCGACGCCATACAGAGGTTATCATGTACCCGGAATCTACAGTTATTACAAAGCGTTAATGTACAGGTTAAAAATTGAGAAGTTGACTGAAAATTATTATAACCACACCTTTTATTTATATTTTCAGAGCGGGTTTTCTCCGGTTTGCCTTACAAAATGTACTCACATACACACGATGCATCAATAAGTCCAGAAAAACGTAAACAAAGAAGAATCAGAACTACTTTCACCAGCGCACAACTAAAAGAATTAGAAAAGGCCTTCGCTGAGACGCACTACCCAGATATCTATACGCGAGAAGAAATAGCAATGAAAATAGATCTGACGGAGGCACGAGTACAGGTAGGTAACAACATCCTTCCACATAGGCCTACCCAAAGAGAATCAAATGATTATCACTCGAAACAAAGTCTTATTCTGTGGCCTAATTACATGTATCTCAGACCAATCACCACCTTCATTAATTAAGGCTCCTCTGTCAAGCAATGCCCGCTTTCTGATCATGGCCTCGGTCAAAAAGGTTCTTGCTTACCTATCCTTTCTTGTTTTAAATGTAATATTCAAAAAGAGCCAGGAGAAAATAAAAATGTTATCATTTTATCACCAAAGGATTGTACCAATTAAGTAAGTGTACATGGGTTTTGAAATACTGGTTAATTTTGAGAGGTCGTATATAAAAATAACCCGTGAATAATCATTAAATTGCGTACAGAAATATTTGTACACATACTGTACATGAAAAATGTATAGAAACATGTTGTGGTTGCATGTACGTATAATTATTTCTCGCTAATTGATTTTCAAATCGCATTATTTACTGCTAAATGACATGAATGAATTTGGGGAAAGAAAAATCGGGAATAATTCATGCTAATGAAATAATGAAATCCTGATTCATATGTATTTTGTGACCATGCAGATAAACACATGCGTTGTTAGCCTTCAGCGGGTGCTGATTCATTTTGAATCATAATTAAGAACAAAACTGATCATCTAAATAAAATCAACTCATGGTATTAAATGAAGGTCGGAAAAAGTCAACTGCATGCTGTAGAAAAAAGGTAACAGACACATACGAACAACTGACACTTCATCTAGAGTCATAATCCGGCTGTTCTTTTTTGGGTTGTCGATTGACTTTAGTCACCAACACTATTGTGCATTTACTTGTACATCTCTTCATACATTGCACATATAAAGGGGGTATTTACTAAACTTATGCCGATTCTACATGTATAATGTACACTCTTGACTTGGCGTCCTCAGATCTTGCAGATCCATAGAGCTAATTCAAACTTTCTGCCCACAACAAGTATGCCGAACGGAAAATGCGAAAAACTAGGCATTTCCCATCGCCAAAGAAGCATGAACTAGCCTTCGTATACTGGTTATCCTATGGACGTCGATGCAATCAGCCACATTACTGAGCCCGGCGCATGTCCAAGAAGAAGCTTAGTTTTTAGAACTTTGACGACATCAGGTGTCGCTAATGCAGAGAAGACCATATACCTCCATGTATGTTGATTAGGAATAAACTATTCGTTGACGCATGGGGGCAGGACTAGTTAAACATTTATACATGGTCAAACTTCAAAGGAAATGACACAGAAAAAAAGGCATAGGTTATCAAATAGCAAGGCTCATCCAGTGGCAAATGGGGTTTGTATCGGCGTCGAAACGTCGACAGGAGACAAATCGGTAAAGTAACACCAGGGATGCAATCTTCTAATGGGTCGCCTTAGATCTTTATGGAGTCCCATATAAAACTAATCAGCTGTCCATGTGACGGAACGAGTGCTTTCGACCGGCCCGCAGCCGCTAGGGCCCGATTGAACATTAGTCGGTTCGACGACTCTGAGGAGAAGCAAATTCAATTAGACGCAACCGCGGCAGAAAAATGACTGCGCGCCGATTCGCTAGTGTGATATTAGGACTCAATTTTGCGGAGCGTAATGTGGAAACGATAAAAGTAACGAATGAAATATTCATCAACGGAAGATGAATTGTCATGGTGATTGGCGTGTGGTCGCAGGGAGCGGGTGGAGATGGCAGTTTACTGACGCGCGCGAGCCAAGTGCTTTTACGCTTTTGCTCGAAGCGAGAAAGACATCGATTCAAGCAGACCCTATGGTATTGACCTCTGTATGTAGACATATAACAGAGTGAAAAAAAGCTTTTAAATTCCTAATAATCTTTACACATTAAGCAGACGAGTCGACGTCAAGGACAACGGGTATATAATTCAAGGACAGACATGACAGAATAACACTCTGGCAATCCCACAAGATATTCTGCTCTGAAAAATTCGCAATGGAAAATCATTCTCATTATACGAGAGTCTTCCTTTGCAAATGAGTTCCTATTGCCAATAAAAAAATGACCATGTTAAAAAATTATGTAACACGTTCTGTGTGAACGAACTTGCTCTTTATTCCGATCACTTACAGAGATAAATAGGCCTACATAATTATGGACGTCCGTCTCTGTTCCGGCTTCATCATTCTTATGTTATATTTTATATGTAACATACTTCGGTAATCTGATCAAAGAATCGGACACCAGACGCTGCTTTATTTGATTATCGTTGTTTGATGTTGCTTGGAGATGATTACAATCATGACGGCCCGTCGGCTAACTTGGATTTTGATATCCTCGAACTGGGTAAAATTCCTCCCGCCAATATATCAACGTCTTCCAACATTGTTATTTCTGCGCATCTGTCGCAACCCCGTTTACAGGTTACTCCAATTCAATAGCTATAACAGGTTCGTAAACATTTCATGACTAGGCCAAACCTGGGGGCGAGTATCTGTCATGGCTATCGTCTGCAGAAGGGTGGTACTAAAACCCGAGCAGGTGGACGGAACGCAGCGCTGGAAATTAATCAAGGTTTAATCAAATCAGACGAGAAACTGTTCTGATTAAAGCCAGCAATTTACACTCGGGAGAAACAGACGATGATGACTGATTCATCAACGATTAGTAATGTTTTGTGGACAGAAGATGGCTGCCATTGTCTTGGGGACAAGCGTGGATCGCAAGAAGATAGCCATGAGCGGAGGCTGATGGGTGATTTGTTTTCCGTGAGTCCCAGTGGGGGTTCAAATATGGATGCCACTTCTTCATCATCTGATAACTTACGGGCTGCGAGCGGGATGCGTAAATGAGTGGGCGGGGTTCCGAGGTTGGATCACTTTGCTGAGGTTAATCCCAGATTATTGAGATAGGGGGTTGTTAATACAAGGGTGACAGAATAGAATCTTCTGGTGACACGCTTAATCCCTACGCCACATGCACTTTCAGACTCAAGTACAATATTTGCGGAGTGTGGAAGAGACAAATGAACGCGTTGCGTGGATTGAGTGAATGGCCATCAGCGATACCAGTTGAACTAACTGCTTCTTTTCCTGCCTCTTTTCTAGGTTTGGTTCCAGAACCGACGAGCAAAGTTCAGGAAGATGGAGCGGGCAAAAAATCAACAGACGACAACAAATTCCCAGAATTCACAACAGCAGGGTCAGAACGGAAGCAACGGCAAACCGGAAATGACGCCATCCAACAAGGACGCGAAGCAAGACAACAGTGAGTGTGATTTGTTTGCCTTGTGATCAGGTGATAGTCTCGATGGTGTAAGTGTAGCTACAAACTACAGCATGTGTCCAAGAATATACGAATTAAATCTGAAATTAGAATTAAATAATGTACATACCGGTAGCATAAAAATATCATAATACAGTATTTTCTTTGACGAATCGAACAAAAGGTAGGGGAAAACTCATTGCAATTCCTGGTGACAAGTTCCATGTACTGTACTTTTCCCTGAAAATGAAAAAAGCAAAGACAGAAATCTACACATTAAAGAAATTAGACAAGGTGGCCCTTGGTTTGAGCGGAATCAAGTGGAAAGATCACTGAAGACATATAGGGCCTACAGAAGCCTGAACAAGAGAACCAACCAGCTGCAAATACATGTAGCTGACGGTGATCAGAATCCGCAGTGTGGAGAATGAATGAGAATGACAACCTGATAAAAACACCATGAATTTCAAAAAGTGATCCCTCTGTCGCCAATGTCCAACACAGCAAGAGTGTGTCCGCTGTCTACAACTAACTGCTGCTTGAAAGCCATAAGAACAAAATGTCTTGCTGAGGTTGACTTCATAAAATGTTTCTTCGCGGATTACATACATGCATAGTGTCATGAATGCATTGTACGCATGCTACAGAACACAGCAGACATGGCAGAAGTTGGTATGATTCGACTGCCAGCCCTAATTTTCGACATCAGAAGCACAACAGCTACGCTAACAGGGTCATAAGATGTTCATGTATTGAACCAACTCCTCGGACTCAAACAAACAAGGAACCTGTTAAAAAACCTAATTAAAACAAGAGAAAAGCTGAAATTTAAGAGACGCCGGCTAACGCCAGCTTATATACTTACTCATCGTTGTTTCTGTCGTTTATGATTCCTCCGGATGGCCGCAAGTCCACGTGGCTCGTGAAAAAATTGACTGTTTATAGCTTTTTCTATCTTTATACCCGGAAAACGACATCTTGTTATTTTTCAAGCATTAATTGAGATTGTCTTAGACTGGGGACTAATCAACATTTCTATTTTCAGACAACAAAATGTCATCCCCAGACAACAAACCACAGTGGAACACGCAACCCCATAAAAACCCGGCTGGTGTTCCGACGTCCCTCTCCGGCCAGCCAGCTCTTCCTGGACCATACTCGTCAGTTCTGTCAGGAACAACCACGGACTTCAACGGCAACACAGATAACAAACAAAACATTTCAACATCAATATTTTAGAATCACTCTGAACGTTTAGGGACCTTACACAACGTGCACGACGAAGATTACTAAATCATGTAGGCTATTTTGGAGGAACGAATTTCTTGTCGAGCTCCTTGTCCGGGTCTCAGGGCTTCACCGTACGGAGACAGGGAAGCGGGTGGGGAAGAAGGTGGTTACGAAAGTTTTAACCTTGTTGATCGCGAGAATAATTACTGAAGTTTGTAGGCTTGGAGTCTACCTAGTTTCATGCACGCCGACACTGACATCCAAGTCCAAGATTTTCAATATTTTTACGAGAACAAAATGAGGGGGGAGCTAAGGGATCGTCTCCAAAATAGAAACGTTTGGAATTCGTTTAAACGAATTTCAAAAGGCTTTTTTAAAACGAAATTCAAACGAAAAAGTTCGTTTGAGAACTGACTGAAAAACGTTTGGCATAGCACACATTTTCGTTGCAATTTCGTTTGATATTTTTGTCATGAGAAACGTTTGTCCAGCGAGACAAACGTTTGGATGGTATGAAACGGAGTTGAAACATTTTCTTCCCCTCGCTCCAAACGTTTGGGTGTAAATTGTTGACACGAACTTCACAGACGGTTTGTTCCAAACGTTTGCCGAATCTGGCGACCGAGGAGGATGGGTCGACGGAACATAGAGGCCTAGGCCTACATCAATTTAATATGATCGAAACATCCAACTTTGGCTGGGTGCTTGAATGCACAAAGTACATGTACGACATGATTACATAGATGATGGTAATTCNTTGGACTACAAAAATTTCAAACGATTTTGAAACGATATTGACATTCGTTTCAAACGCGTTTGAAACGAAAATAATTTGGAGACGATCCCTAACGGTTAATGTACGTTTTCCAAGGACAAGATTTGTATAAAATCGTCTTGGAGGATCAGAAGATCCCATTGGTCTTACGGCAGGCGTATGGTAACTACAAAATCAATTGATACGAGGCCAGTATTGCACTTTTTTCTCCATACACATTGAATACGTCGGTATCATCGCCATGATAGCTGCTGATGATCTCACACAAGGTGGGATTTCAATGAGCATTTTTTAACAGCATCGTCGCGGTACTGTTTGTTGGCTAGACGCAAGAAACGACTTCAGCAAAAGTCAGTTTGAATACCGGGGTAATGTGGACTTTATACAGTTCTAAGTCATGATGAGGCCAGTAAATTTTTAACTAACATGACTGTATTGGATGACGACAAGGGAAAGTGATCAGCACTTTAGATACCGAAACGCTATTTTCATTAATTCGTGACTGATCAATAATTGAGATTTCTTGGGTTGACACCCGATGAAGCCGGACTCGAATAAGAACAAAGGAAGAGGCCTGGCATACGGCGCGTACAGGTGTAACGTTTTTCAGTGTGGCCGTTTTTCTGTGTGATTCCCACTGTTCGGAACACACTCGGAAACGGACTCGCTGGTTTCTCTGTGTGTCGCTCATTGTCAAGGCGCGGTTTTTTCTGTCAATCTATTGTAATGTCACACTGGCACACAGGCCTCACTGCAAAACGTTACACCGGTAGCGACAGTAACTCAGGCACAAGCCTTGATGACCACACGGGCCTACTTTCATGATTGTGATGTAAATACTTTGTATTTATTGTCTATTTATTTTGAAAAATAGCATTATATAATATAAACGATATTGGATTTTATGTTGAAGAATTTGTGTTGTGACCGGAATATTGTGTTATGAACTAAATATTGACATCTTTTACAATAAAAATAAGCATGTTGTAAATGGCTCTGTGTCATGTCTCGGACTTCTCTCAACTTATCGTCATCGTCGTTTGGCAACGGGAACCAGAACACTTCAGTGCTGTCATCTCCACACAAAAGATGGAACTAATCAGCCATCAAGGACAAGAAGGGTAAAGAAAAACGCACTTTTACTACCACTATGGACATGATGGAACAACATTTTATTTGTATACATATTATTATTAAATCAAATTCACGCTATTTACAGAGCATCACTGAGGAATATTTTAGTATCTACCATACAAGCTCCACAAGGCCTAGAGTGGTCTGTAATATCTGAAATGATCATGAGTGTCGGGTACTAGTATTCACATGACAAGGGTCCGCCCTCTCAGCTTGAGGTCCATCCTTCAGTCCTCCCAAACATCTCCGTATTGGTTTTTTGTCGTACCTGAAAACAAAACGCATGTAACATGTTGACTATGACTACGGTACCCCGGGACGGTACAGAGAATATAGGCGACGAGAGGTGCCTTCTCTACTGCATCGACGACCATCTAACTACGGTATGAATGAAATCAATCAAACGTGGTGAGGGGACTGATAATCATGACGGTCAATTTAGAAATTTAGAACATACGTCTAGGCCTTGATCCTATGAAGATGCATAGCCAGTGGGAGGTGCAGGTTGAGGACTAACATCTGGTGGTCGGGGCATCACAGGTCGGTTGGGTTGGGACGTTCGACTGCTGGTAGTCTTGATAACATATTCTTCCCTATTTTTCTTGCGCAGATCCTCGTACGATGTGTATGACTGTTGCTTATCTGAGGATTGGAATTTCTGTTGAGAATCTCCTGTATCACCTGAATGGACAAGAAAGATTCCGTCGCCATTTTCTCTCAGGACACAAGTTTTGTCTAATCATGCAGCTGGACCGATAGTTTGTCTAATACATGTACTTCATGACACAGACTGGTTTCAAGCGGTGAGAATACTCACTATCTATATTTGGCCGCATACTATCATCTAAACCTTTATAAGTGACATTGCTGTCAGTGTGGATTTCAGTGTTTTGGTAGTCATCTGAAGCTAAGGTAGTGGCTGCTGTGGAGGTGGTGTCAGGAAATGCCCTGAAAAGTTTTAAAATGTTTTTTAACGGGTTTCTTCAAAGGGTATTTTGTTTACGAACGATAAAAATCAGAGAAGATCGCCAAAGATGATGTCTGTTTTATACCTGAATCAGCATGATCAGTAATTCGTGCTGTTTATGACTTTTGTTGATGAGCTTGAGAAAAGGCTGTATGAGTTGACGATAATTTGGAAATACATAGGCCTGAGCCAGTTACGAGATTATTTTCTGATGGGGTTTACATCTGGCACATAACATCACTAGTTACAGGCGTTGTGGGTGACTAAAGTGGTTTGTTTTTGTACTCAGTGCACAGATCGCAGCAGTTTACTGAGTAATGGTATTGCGCTAATTATGCTTTGCCTCTCTCCCGTGGATAGGTTGTTGTGTATCCGCCATCATGATGTGTAACGTGATGTGTAACGCTTCTGTGTAATGATGTGTAACGCTTCTGTGTACAATACAGTACCAATACACGGATGCTGAGCGGTAACTCCAATGCCAATCAATGGAGTGTGGTAGTGTAGGCTAGGCGTGTTGAGTAAATGATTTCGATCAGGGTTTGGTGGCATGGGGTGTTTGAGGAAGTGAGTGGCGTGGGGAATGAGCTCGAGTGCTACCTCTGAAATCAGCTTGTGAATTCTGTTCAGTGTTGCCACCAGGCTTGTCAACCTCTATCACTGCTTACATTTCTGAGACAACATCTGTAAAACTTCCACCACGCTTGTCCTGTTTTTGTCGACGCAGTGCGTCAGCCAGTCGACTGTTCTCCAATGCTAGAATCTTGTCTCGGCAGACACCCTGATATGACCATTTGCCAAGAATATAACCAAGACCTATTGCTGCTAAGTTCTTTCCCAAAGCACCTCTTGTTGGATGGCCTTTCAATATACCTAAAGCAAGAGCAAAATATCTGCATAAAAGAAGAAGATGATAAGCACTGATCTTGCATTTCTAGTCCAGATAAGTTCAAGGATTTCCAATATTGAAATCAAAAACGACTGAAAGGTTACCTCTTTGAACAGCAAGATGAGTTGCAGTTGCTAGGGCAATACTGAAAGGGACACCTGAAAAAATAGAAAAGTCTGGAAATACTGAACGGTAGGCCAACTCCCCTGAAAGGGGATGAAATAATATCATGAATATATCCATGGTACCGGTACCAACAGGGTGTCTAGGCCCTAGCCTACAATACAATAGCCTAATACATCCAGGCATGGCACGTACATCGATACCAGAAGCTTTCTTTGTTACATTCTTTTAAAGCACGAATCTCTTCCCTCGTGAGCTGTAGCTTCATCTCTGCTTGGTTCTGAAAAGATGGAGAAAGTATCTAATTACACCACATCTCGACAGCCTCATCCCCACCACCGGGCAATGGAACGGTTCAGACATCCTGCGAAAGTCGGCCATCCCTGCCCATGCATGACAGGCCAGAAGGGGGGTATTAAACAAACCTTTGGGCTTACAGACGTAAGCACAATAAGAGCCAACTGCACAAAATATGCACTAGGCCCCCTCGGCCGAGGTTAATGTTTACCCCTTCTGAGCTGTCATGGCCGACTTTCACAGGATGTCAATTCTCTGTCCGACTTTAGATCACCAAATGTATGATTATCTGTCATGCCCATTTGTCGGACGAACAAAGGAACTCAAAAATCTTCCATTGGCTCATTCCCATCAAATGATATACGCGTCTTTCTTTTAAATAGGCAATATCTGACAGTCTAGATGATACTTACCAGTTGACCAGACTGTCCCTCTCCACGAGGTGGAAGGAAAGTCTCAGGATGATCTGGTGATCCCGACTCCGACGCCATTTTGATAATGTCCCACTGCCTTGTCCTTTTCCGAGTGAGCCGCGAATCAATCCAATGTGCCGGAGACAGATAGACTGGTTGAAGTCTCTGCCGCCTGAGCATTAACCGTGGAGCTCCTGTCGGGTCTTGGCATCATTCACTAAAGCGCCACTAATGTACAGAAGGCGGAAACAGCAAGCAGCTCACCAGATAGGCCAGCGTAGCAGGCGCGCGATTTCAACGAAGTTGCCCTTGTAGGTGTGCACAGGAGTTCGTCTACAAGATTGAGACACCCTTTGAGACACCCTTTAGTATGTATGCATCCCCTCTGTAGTATAATACATACTAAAGGGTGTCTCAAAGGGGTCTCAAAGGGTGTCTCAATCTTGTAGACGAACTCATGTGGTGTGTGTGGAAGGGGCGCCCGACCATTGGCGAGGGAGGTTACGTCAGGTTCCCTCGGCCTGATGACGGGGGATTGGGCCCACTTTTTTTCACATTGCTCCACATTATCCTGGGCACATTATATTCCTGGTTAGTCAGAGAGTGAATAACATACAGGTGTGATGAAATCTAAATGCCCCCATCCTGATGTCCCCCAGCATTGTTTGTCACAGGATTAAGGATCTTGGTCTCGAGTCCATGGTGCCGCTTATCCGTAAATGTATTGTTGGGGGACATCATATATCGGGGGACATTAGATTCGTTTACACCGGTACCGTCACTGGCAACAGCTGGGGAGTGTTCATTCCAGTTCGTAAACCACGGTTTATTCAGAGGCGTACAGCCTATGCTTCGAAACCCCGATTTTTTTGCTGCATAAATCAAGAAAATTACTGTACATTGCTCGGAATGCACACGGTACGACGGCGAGTTGTGTGTGAAATGAACATGAAATACCGGTACATATATAGGCTTACTTGGCATGTGCTATCCCAACAAAGGTCTTTAATAATTATGAAAATCGAAACAATACAAAATGTCGATAAAAGTTCTATTCAGTGGCAAAACATGTTAACGGACAGTTTATAGCGGTAGGCCATGAGAGCGGTCACTATCCACAGCCACCTTGCTCATTAAGACCGCCCCACCCCAATGGGGCGGTCTTCCTTGTTTTCACTGAATTTCTCTCGATCTCTCTCCTCTCCATCCAATCTGTGCTTTCCGCAGGATAACTCACGAAATTCAACATGTTTCGCGGCGAAACTGCCAGGAATGGTTCTTATGCGTATCACACAGAACCCTATTGATTCTTGGGGTGATTTGACCACAATAAACAGT
>NMRB01000044.1:241837-264150 GCA_002633025.1 Notospermus geniculatus
CGCCCCCCCCCCCCCATTTTTGGCAGAGCAATGATTTTTTAGCAAGAAAAATTCAATCATCGCATAAAAAATTCGAATATTTTGCTATCAGATGCCAGGAAAATGCATCTAAAAGCACCTGAATTGTCAAATTTTTCTGAGGGAGGGCCCAGACCCCCCAGGCGGCCCACGCCTCCCGCTTTCGTTGTCCGCCGCATCC
The DNA here is from genome assembly GCA_002633025.1 of Notospermus geniculatus. Classification (NCBI taxonomy): domain Eukaryota; kingdom Metazoa; phylum Nemertea; class Pilidiophora; order Heteronemertea; family Lineidae; genus Notospermus; species Notospermus geniculatus. The sequence goes on from NMRB01000044.1 coordinate 242,037, forward strand.
GTCGAGCTACGCCTCCCCTTTCTGTCAACCCTGGATCCGTGCCTGCTGCTTTCACCATATTTTCATGGAGCAGGATTTTTGAGTGACGTCTGAGAGAAACTGACGGGCACGATGGGGGGGGGGGGCAGCGTGAGATGTGAAGCCAACCCAGCACCACGAATGCAGCTTTCCACCTGTCCTTTCCACCTTTACTGCCAAAATATCATGGGATGGCCAGTCCTCGTTGTCCTGATGATGTTAAGTAATTAACAGGCCAGTGTCAGTCAAAATGAAAAATCAATTAATTGAACAAACAATGAACTTTATTACGCTCGACCATGGAAGCATCGTAGCCAGACAGGACTTGCAATACAGTCTGCAGTCAGTCCACCATCCATCACACAATCTGAAACCTACAATCTAAAACATTCTGGTACCGGTATCAAAAATATACTTCTAGGATGAAATATGGTAATTACTTGAATAGAAAAAACAAAACAATTTTTCTGCATTTTGCAACCTGAAACAGAATGATTTAACAAAAAAGCAACTCTTTACACTGAAGAACAGACATTAAATACAATGGGTACAATTCATAAAGGGTGTTAAGACTTTGACGCGTGTAATTTCGTCAAATGCATGGTGGAAGTTACACGCGTCTAAGTATTAAACACCCTTTATATCACCGGCCTTTATGAATTTGGCCCTTACGATCATCAATAACAAGGGATCAATAATTATCAACATCTTCAAAGAATAAAAAACATACTATTTGCTAGACCCCTCCTCCCCCTGAAAGAGTATCGCATTAAAAAAGTCTTAAAAATCCTTCTACTTTAAAAGCATGGTACATGTATATCACCCCCTTAGGCCAAGTATCCATTAGGCTGTTCCCTTTTGGCATTTCCCTTATTCCGTGGACTTCAGCCGTTAGGACAATGGGACCTGGCCTTGTGCCCTATGGGAACGGCCAGTAAGCAAATCAAATGTTCATTCTCTTTGTGATGTGTCACAAGGTCACAAGCGAACACGGAACAGGGAAAAGTGCACAAGCGAACAGCCTATGGATACGCAGCCTTACCCCCCCCCCCCAGACCAGGCACGTTTTGTAGGCCTACTCCTTTGAAAATGTTGATACTTATGGATGACTCATTACCAGATATTAATTACTGCAAGGAAAAACAAAGTAATTTTCCACGTTTGGCAACAAAAAATAAATGATTTAACAAAAAAAACCAACTAACTTCTACTCGCAGAGTTATAGTGATTAATTCACTGTATAGACTAGTCACTGAAAAAATTGAAAAAAGACCCTATTTAAGACTGCATGAAGCATTTTTGAGTAAAAGCAAGCAAATAGGTTTTTCTGGGGTCGTTTTTCATGCTGAATACGAATCTGTTGTTTGCCAAGCCTAATAATGCCTAATTACATGTAGGTCAGTAATCAAGGTCAAAGGTCGATGACTGACTTTATCATTGGACCAAGAACTGAGCTCTGTACAGGAGAATGGGAACCGATCTACAGCTAACTTTTGAACGGTTGGATTTACACCCAATAAATGTATTACCAACAGATAGAAACATGATGCCTCAGAATAAGATTAGCATATTTTCAATTGTTTTTAAGGATTAACATAATTGGAAATGGATTTTTTTGTATGTTGACCCATTTTATGTTAATTTTTATGAAAAAACATCATTCCTTCTAACACAATGACTGAAAACGATTAAGAATGTGCTTATCTGATTCCGAGGCACCATGTTTCTATCTATTGGAAATACATTTATTGGGTGTAAATCCACATTCAGAAGTTAGCTGTAGATCGGTCCCCATTCTCTTGTACAGAGCTCAGTTCTTGGGTCCAATGATGAAGTCAGCCATCACCTTTTACCTTAGCAAACAACAGATTCGTATTCAGCATGAAAAACTACCCCAGAAAAAACTATTTGCTTGCTTTTACTCAAAAATGCCTGATATATTCACATTTCCTGAAAATGTGACCAGTCGAGACTTTCCTGCCGTTAGAGACCACCAAAAGTCATAGGAACTACACTGTAGGACGTCACGAAATTCGATGCCACAGAGAAGTGCACACTGCATCCATAATGACACGGACACCATAGCTTGCGTCTTTCACGCCAAATTTTGTCACGTTTTAGGCCTGCTAGAAGGCGGCCTCTAACGGCAGGAAAGTCTCCCCTTACTGGACTGAGAAAAACATCACTTTCCGCATTTGGCCACTCCACTTAAAACAGAAAGACCTAACAAAATCCAACTTCAGCAGTTCAAGAAGTTCAGGATTACATGTAGATAACCAACGTAATGACAAGAAGAATATCGTAACGAGAATAATAACAGCGTGACAAGATATGTTTGAAAAGAACCAGGCAAAAAAATCAGGCAAAAATATCTCTTCACAAGAATCTCTGGAAAACATACCAGTTTCAAACTCAACAGTCAGTCATAACTAATGCAAGCAAGGTACATACACCAGTGACGAAAGGTGAATACAATGTACCCGTTCTACAGGTGTCCCAGGAGCTTTGTCCATCTTGCTCTCCTTACACAAAGGTCAAAGTTTGTCTTTTCCTTAAAGGGAGGCATCTGAAAGATACTGGCCGGCGGGCATTATTTATTTTTGTTTTGGTTAGCGTAGTGTCACCGTTGATTAACAGATGGCGCTGTGCATTATGGCACAGGCCCCTGGAGAGATATCAGTGAGTTCAGAACATGTACCGGTATCTAACCAAACATATCTAAAAAACACAAGACGTATTAAAAACACACCCCGAGCTCACACATTTTTACAAACTTAGCGCTTTTTTGGTTAGATACATGGTATAAACTCACTGACAGCTCTCCAGGGGCCTGTGCCATAACGCACAGCGCCGTTTGTTAATCAACGTTGACACTACGCTGACCAGAACAAAAATAATTAATGCCCACTGGGCAATATTTTTCGGATGTCTCCCTGTGAAACTCTGCGAACTGGCCATTGACACCTGCACTGAAACTGAACAGTTTAGTTCAGAAATGCCAGGAACACTTCTCTCTGCTTATCAGAAAGATTGATATTCAATCCAACATGAACATCTTCACTTTTAAAATTGGGATGTTTCCTCCTGATACAATTTACTCTCAAGTGAAAATAGGTGTTCTGGGGCCTCAAGGAAGTTTCTAACTTCTGTGTAACCGGAAAATAGTATTGCCTATAATCTTTCTTTCTGATAACGAGGTCTCTGGGAGGTTGCCTATCCTCATCGGTGTACTTGTCCCCACACCCATAGCACACCTTTATAATTCCTTGTAAAAAGGTCAATTCAAATGGGAATGGATCTGCAGCAGCCACTGGAGTTGACGGCAGGTTGACAGTTTTTGCCCTGCGCGGCATGTTCCCCTTTCTGCCAACACCAGAAACACTGACATTACTTGTGACAACAGCAGTGAAATTTGTTCCTTTCTTTTGGGTCTTCTTGTGCCATGCCAAAAAGTTATCCAATTGCTCCACCTTGTCAGCTACTGCCACAGAATGTGAGCAGATGCAATTAAACTTGTACTGCTGGCATGTGCAGGTCACCTTTGAGTTCACCTGGTACAACACCACTTCATGATTGTTCTGTCCTGTTTCTGCCCAAACTGAAAATTTCCTGACATTTCTGTCGACTGATGGCGCCTTGGTGATGAGATCATCACCTTCTTGTAGCCTTCTCGCTTTCTTCAGTATTCCTTCCAATACAGGAGCAGGGATTTTCAAGTTGTCAAAATTCGCACTGAATTGGTGTTCTGCTTCAGAAATGATGTGGTTGGGGTTTCTTGCCAGCCTGTGAAGTTCAGACATGGAAAGACTGGCTTTAGCTTCTACCCATTTTTAGCTCACCTGTGAGCTATAGTCGTCACGCACCGTCGTCCGTCGTCGTCCGTCGTCGTCGGCGTCCGTTAGCAGGGCACGTTTCGTAACCGCTGGGCCTATTGGCACCAAACTTGGTACACATGTGTCACTAGGTGACATGACCTCAGACACCAAGTTTCGGTCCGATCTGATTCCTGGCTTGGCCACCAGGGGGGATGAACCGAAAACCTTTAAAGTGCAGTTTTGCCTTAACCGTTGATCGGATCGTCGCCAAATTTTTATCGTAGGTACATCTTATGAGGCTACACGACATATCCCCCGGGTTTTTGATTTGACGTAATTTTCAAGGTCACAGAGGTCAAAGTNGACCATTTCATTTCCTATCAGTGGCCTGAAGATTTAAAAATGACTTATTAACCAGTACAGGTTCAAATTCCTCACGAACTCTATAGACATCAGATATCCCAGCATATGCCAACCTGACCTCCTCCTGTTGTGCTGCGACAAAGTCATGCATGGACTGAACAAAGGCATACATGCCACTCTCTCTCCTACCCTGCCATGCATGAAGTTTACGATTCATGGCTTCTGAGGCATTAGTGGTAAATGCCTTGGGAGGATGTCCTAAACCAGCAGCTGTGCGAACACTGGCAATCATGGATGTCTTCATCATTGCTGCATGTTCTTCGATGTATTTCAGGAACTTTCCACTTGGGTCACGCTTTAACCATTCTTCTTTAACCGACTCCAACCGTATGTCAAAGTCCAAGGAATTCTCAGCTGACAGAAGACCATCAAAAATCTCTTTTAAGAAGTCAGTCTTGTGCTGCTGTAACCCTAGAGCTGACAACTTGTCTTTGATGTTATCCTTGAAATGTTTAAAACACCTCAGTCTAGTGGAATTGGGCAAGTATTTTGTCATTGCATTGTCTAACTCGGATTCTCCATCAATCCCGTAAGCTAGAATTCCATTCAGGCCATGATATTTATCAACGAGATCTTTCAGTAACTGATCATAGGATTTTTGAGTCTTATTATAATGGATAAGAGAAGGACCCAAGAATATGGGGCACTCTCCAGTCTGTAGCGACTGGAGGTGTAAATGTTTGTAAGTTATGGGTGTTACATTAAACGGACCCATGGAAAAAGTAGGATCAATAGTAATCGGACGAAAATCCAGAGGATCTATTGCAAATTTTAACAGGTCTTTCACTTGTTCTTCATTGTAGAGTAAAAGTGTCTTCTTCTCCAAATTGAGGTCATGGATGAATCCTTTCAAATGAGTTTCCATTGCTTGCGCAACACAATCTATCTCGTCAGCCTGTCTAGCATGCTTTCCATTTGCAGCCTTTTGAACAGTTTTATATACATTATTCCTCGATGGCAAATCTGCAAGAGATTTAAGCCCACTGGTGCCACCTCCTTTCTTTAACACAGAAGAAATAGCCTCGGGGGTTGATTTCCCAAGACGTTCCTTTGATACACTCTCTACAATCGACGGCTTAATTCCAGTGAATGGTCTCATTAACTTTTTTGAATTACCATGTGGTTTCAGTTCTACACTGTGTTCCTCCTTATCAAAGCTGTAGGTAAGAAGCACGCGATTATTAACAACGTTACCACGACTGTTCTCCATATATGTGATTCTCCTATGCAGGTCACTTGATGATTTGTGAACGTACGCCTTCCTAAACAGGAGAAACTGCCCACTCGCAACGTTCTTTGTTTTCTTTGTGCTAATTATTTTGAAGTCTTTGTCCAAAGTGATAACCCGAGTGCCTGTCTGAAAATAGATGCCATTACCATCTTTGCCTACGTCTTTGAAATTGACCACATTCAGGTCTATTAGAAATGTACTGTTCTTTGAAACTCTGTAAGGGACTGTGGAGGACAACAAGCCGGGTGGAATGTTTGCAGGAACAAGCACATTAACAGCATTTTCTTTGGTGTGGTCGAAGTTCTGTAGCACTGGCAGTCTTTCATCCTCTTCGTGGAAATGTAGAATTGTCATCTTTCCATTTATACCATGCGCTTCTTCAGTGTCTGAACCTTCCTCAGATGACTCAATAATAATAGGTGATTTCTCATCACCCTGAAAGTAAAACATATATGGAGAGATTCAGAACAGTGGTACCTTTAATAATTGCCGAAGCCAGGGATGGAGCTTGCAGTATTCACCAAGTTAACAGCCAACTGATCAGTGTAATGAGCACATCAAAATGCTATGATGAGGAGGCTGCCTGTAGGGTGATTTCCTTTTAAGGTACTGTCACACTGAAGTAGATCTCAAAATGTCCTGCCCCGTCCTGAAAGTCACAAAATGGGCTAGAAAGTAGCTGAGCTAAAAATGTTGTTGATGTCAGAGATTCTGAGGAGACCACTACCAAACAGAAGAATGACTGAGTCTAAACCTGAATGTTGCAGAAAACAAAGATAAAGTCAATGCTTCGCTGACTAAATCAGTCGAGTTAAAGAGGGTGATTGTTTTGGAACCACCCTGTTTCCTGAAGTTTTCTTTCATAATTACGAGAAATAACTTTAAACCCAACTCTGTCTCCTTTATTTCCTTGGTAATATTTAACCAATCATATTAGAAAGGATGTCTTCAGATGCTTCGGCTTTGGTGGGTACAGATCTTCATCCGATGAAAACTCAGCCAGAATTTCATCAAACCTGCAGTCAAATTCATAAAATTGCCATGTACGGTACGTGTCATATTAAAAAATGACATTTATTCTTCCAAATATTATTTCACAGAACTGGCGGCAGCAGCAGAAGGTCTTTCTGTAACATGGTACAGGCTTTTTGAATGGATGTAAGGTCTTCCACAGGGGACCTAAAACCCTGTTGCCATTTTACAATACTCTTTATGCAGCTAATGTTAGCTGTCACTCCCTCAGGGTGCAAGAGGCACCCAGTGACATCTCATTCAAGAACACTTTAACATACCATGAGTATGCCATTTAAACTACATGTATTTTTGTGGCAGTGTCCTTTACTGACAAATCTCCACATCACTGAGAAAAATACTGTCAGATACATGTAGGTACATTTATGTACCTGATTACTATACATGTGCAGTACACACCCATGCCACGCTCTTGATCAACAGCACAAAGGTGGGTCAATAGTCTCACCTGGCAATGTCGACTGGCTCGGAGTACACTGAGTGGGACTCTCTGTTGATTCTCAGTTTCTTTATTTTCTTTGACTTTGTTGGTGGCTTTGAATCGAAGTCACAACCAGCTCTGCAGTAAAAAAAATCGACATCTGAGAGAATTACAAGTTCAAGTCAAATTCAAAATTGAGTATTGAATCCTTGTAAAGAATGTCACATTGGATATCTATCAATATAGGTTTTGCTGAGTGCACAAGCGCAGCATTGAACGTCCCTGTCGCCTGATGCAAGGTCGATGGTCGTGTATTTTGATGGTCGTGTATTTCCACATTTACTGACAGCACAGTAAATGTGGAATGAAATCATTTAACCCTTTCTCTGCCGTTATGTATCCTCATTAGATACACCCATGATAAAAATTTGGAGAGGATCCAGTCATTAGTTCAGGAGTTATTGCACCTTGTGTGTTTTTGGTTTTGGCCACCTGGAGGCCAAGCCAAGAATCGAATTTGGACCAAAACTTGGTGTCATAGGTCATATGATGTACCAAGTTTCAGATCAAGTTTCAGATCAATGTACCAGATCAATGTACCAAGTTTCAGATCAATAGCTCCAGTGGTTACGAAACGTGCCCTGCTAACAGACGACGGACACTGCACCATTGTAAGAGCTCACGGGTGAGCTAAAAAGAATCATACATGTCATGAGAACCTTACATGTCCATGTTTGTTTTCTCCGAACAAGCCAAATCAGGTAACCAGTCTGAATCTGTGGAGACATAATCTTCAGCCAAGGCTCTGTCTTGATCGTGAGGTTTTCTCGAGGCTGGTGCTTTCGAATCACCTTTAATTCTGCATAAAATACATACAAATTACAAACACAGCCATCAGACAATAGTGAATGAGAAATAAGTAAATCAAGTTAGGCAGTTTGATGATCAAGGGCTCTCTACAGCTGGACTAGAGAATTTTCCCAGCCATCCACCTGGGGACTAGACTTGGATTGATTAACTGATGTATCCATGGTATTACATGTACATATTGGAGCAATTTTCAAGGCACTTACATAATGGGTTATAGCATAAAGGAATCAATGGTGCGCGGCGCGGAAGGGAGGTCAGGCAAGTTATTGTATGAGGATTCTCATTCACCTGAATCATCATTAATTGCACCAGGCCCAACCAATAAAAGGTGGCCATTGTGTGCAAATTCTCCTAGTCAAAAGGGAATTTTCAAGAAATTTCAATTTTTAGTCTCTTATCAACAGTGACTCCATGCCCAGCAGTCATCATTTATGACAAGTGTCGCATCTGAGAACACATTAAATTCTGTAATACCTTTCAAATCTGAGTTTTTTCTTGGTAGAAGGCTTTGTTGGTCCACTGACAGCATCTATATATCGTCTCTTCTCCACCCTGCCAAAAAAAATGAAACTTGATGCTCGACAATATGACATCATCTTCAAACATTGTTCGCAAACTAAACCTTCTTCAACTCATTTGAACTGCACCTGCTATTGCATTGTTATGGCATGCCGAAGCAGTCATAATTCACTATTTACCGTTCAACGATAGTACAGGGCGTTGCAATAAAAATATCTGGGCGTTACAATAATAACCGACCGTTACAAGAAAATATATGCCGTTCTAATAAAAATATTTTACGTTGAACGATAAATATCGTCGTTGAGATAAAAATCATGTCGTTACAATAAAAACACCAGAGCGTTGCAATACCCCCGGTAGGTAATAATAAATTCAGCTTTTCCGTAGAACTTCGATTGTTACCGGTTGTACTTCGTGTAGCTTCATTCGTCGAAGTAACAGCCGTATTAAATGAATGAAAACAATACCCAACACAATTTTTATTACAACGGGCATTTTTATTGTAACGATGTGATTTTTATTTTTAACGACGGTATTGATCATTCAACGTAAAATATTTTTATTGTAACGGTCGATTATTCTTGTAACGCTCAAACAATTTATTGCAACGGTATCATTTTAACGTTGAACGGTAAATACCGAATTATGACTGCTTTGGCCCGCCATACATTGTACATGTACTTGCAGTCAACATCAGTCGTGATGGATACAGGAGCAGCAGGAGTTATACCACAACATGTACTAGTGTGTTCGAATATGACACAATGAAAGGGGCCAATGACAATGTGTGTGATTTACAGTATCAGCACATATCACATGTATCTAGCTCCACCATCCTTGATGCTCGACAATGAAGACATCATCTTCAAACATTGTTCACAAACTAAACCTTCTTCAACTGCACAAGCTATTGCATTTTACATGTACTTGCAGTCAACATCAGTCGTGATGGATACAGGAGCAGCAGGAGTTATACCACAACATGTACTAGTGTGTTCGAATATGACCTATTATTTGTTGTACAGTTTGATTATGAACAAAATAAAACATTCTGGTATTCATCTTTCTCTTTGCATCTTACTGAGCTTTCTAATTCTAATGTTTAAAACATTCTGGCTTTCAATTAAAGGACCACAGTATTGCTTCCCAATCCTGCGTTACACCTACCTGCGTTAAGGGAGAGACTTCTATTGACGACTTGGTAAACCACGCATGCTACTACGTGCATTGTAGTGTAATCATAATTTTCTCCAACACTGAGAATGGTGTCGGTGGCGCCAGCTGTCGACAGAAAGTGGCAATACCGCGGTGCTTTAAATGTGCATTGTAATTCTGAGCATTGTGAGCTTTGTAATTCTAATGTTACAAATCCATGACACCTTGATCCTCTCTATACCCTTGCCCATCGACCGAACTTTTTACATTGCCACTCAGTAATTCTCGATCAGTCAACTTTGCCTAATTTCTAAGGGCGGTCTTCAAATTGGCTGACAAGCCAATTTCTAGTTTAATCTTTGGAAGTACCGTACCGCGCTGAGGGACAAAAAAATTGGTCAGATTCGATCCCTCGTCGAGCTAATTTTATACTCATGGGTTGGGTGAAGACTCGGATCAAAATTTCACAGTCATATTCAGATCATGAAAATCAACGATAAGACAATCAATCCAGTCGAACTTGTCTCATAAATTAGGTTATGACCTAATGTCTGACTTCTATGACAGTTCAGAAAAATGTGTCTGGACGAGCTTTCAGATATTCGGCTATTTTCGGTATTGCGCTGACTGTTTCCCTGTTCTTCTTCACACTCGCTGGTAGAGTCGCCAATACATCCGCCGGAAGTATTTCTAGGGCCACATGAAGGAGGAAATCTGCGAAAGACACCTGTGGTGAAAGAGAAAGAAGATCATGAATATTTTTCGACTCAGGCTGGAGTAAATCCAGACTCATTCATTTTTACATGAGAGTCCCAAGTTATATCGTTTAGATCTACCACCCGTTGTCGTTGAGATGCATTATACGAACCTTATTGCCGACAAGGAACCCAGAGCCAGTCTTGTTGCGGGCGAAGACTGTCTCGATCTTCTTAATAAGCCCCGGGAAATCATCAGCCATGAATGCCTTCACCGACTCCTCCTGAAAATAAAAAAAATCTTTATCGAATACACATTTTGCACGTTGTGTTCGCAAATAACTGATTTGTTAATGTAGCCTTCACAATGTGCCGATACGTAGGCCCTATATCTTTACTATAGGTTACATTATACCAGTTGTCAAATCAAGTGAAGAACGGCGCCCATCTCATTGGGGCTTCTCCATTACCTTTTTCGATGCTTCTACGAAGAGGACTTTCTTGACCAAATCATTGAATAGATCGTGGACAAGTTCAGCTGCTTCATCAACCCTAACCTTGTCCATGCCAGAACCAGCAAAGCCTGTGGGAAGAAAAAGACGATCACTGACATGAGGCTCCACGGTGGCGCCGTCTATAAATCGATTATCCACTCAACGTGTGCGTATTCTCGATTTACTTGTGCCGAAGATTATACAGTAGATTTTTCATTAGGCTCATGATGCAAGGTTTCTTAAATTAAACCTTTCTGTGTATGAATTTAAAAAAGGGCACCTTGGTAAATCCCACCGCACTGCATCATGTTTTTTTAGGAGTGCTCGACCCCAAAACATCAAACTAAAAACCACTCGAGTAATGAAAGCGACAGGCTTACGTCCGCCACTTACCGAACTTATCTGCAAGATACCTGTTGATGGCCATGCTATTACATATCTGCACTCCATCAACCTCCAGGATGGGCATGAAACCAAAGGGCGTATCTGAAAAAGTGGAGTGAAGAAGCTCACATCAGCTGAATAAAGCTTTGAAAATTGAACAGGTGGCCGAAGATCTTGTCATCGGTCTCTTGCGGACGTTTCGGTACCTACCACTGCGAGCCTGCCATGCACACGTGTGTGCAGGCGCGGCGCGACTTTTTGGCCTATATTCCAAGCAAAATTAAGTTTTTATCGACATAATTTTCGGCAAAGTTGGTTCGCATTGAATCATTGACAAAGGACGCCTATGGTTTGGGCGTAAAAAACCAACTAGAGCGACAAATGTCTCCCTGACAGTTACATTTGTGTGCACTCTGTTGTACAGTGTTAGCTTGTCAATCGTTGACAATCGAGGTCCAAATCAGAGTGACGAATAAATATCACCAACAATTGTTACTTTTTTTGTACACACCGTAATATTGTATTACATGTACCTTGCCAACCTGTGATGTGAAAAAAACGCAGGTCGAGGATCGCTCGAATTATATAGATGATTCATGTATGATTCTGTACTTCGGAGGTTTTCCACCAATCGGAAACACGAATCCAAGCCCAATCTAACTTATAATTAAACTGCTCTTGAAGACTTTCATGACCGAGGTCCGGACTATATGTGGTGCATACCGTATTGGTACTCTGTAACAGTGCCTACTATGACTGAAAGAAAAACAAGGCTTAATGTTACTCACTTGGTTTCATATCTTTCCATTCTTCTTGTTCGACGCGCTTGTCTTCAAAATCTACCCCAGCGGCGGTGAAAAGCATGCGAGCAACCTCAGCCCTTCCTCGGCCGTTGAAATACACGAGGCGGTACTTAGTCATGATGGTCTCGGGAATGGACTGATCAGACAGCGATCCGGCTATGGAATGCGACAGGACGATTTCGCTGTGTCATGATGAGGCCTAATTTTCGTGATTTCGATCATGTTTTCAGATGAATTGCATATTTTTTTAAAAGTTTTGTGGTAAGTGTATTGTTGAAATTGGGACGCAGCCAAGGCATATCGGCCCTAAAAACCTCGATCCTGAGTGTGGAAGTATTAATTTGTTATGCGACTCAAACCTCTCGAGTTATGTTTGATATCGTTGGAATAAAAAATATACTGTACGTATGTACATCGAAAAACAAGACCGATGATAAAAGCACTTGAAAGCAGGTGTCAACAAGTAGTATGAATGAAATGTATGCGTTGAGCCTCTATCATCTTGCCTGAATCGAATATGATTCAGCATATTCTGCAGAACAGTGGATAATGGCCTACCGGCGGGTGCTTGTTGAAAAACGTTATCACAAACAAGCGTAATGATTTCTATGTACGTACAAAGTCAAGTAACAACTTGTTGATATTGTCTTTAGTTTAGACGTGTCATGTGTGTTCGATATTTTGACCCTGTTGTTATAGCTTTTAGCAATTATTGCCGCTACCTTTTTCGACATCCGTGACCACAGGAAAGTGGCAGAAGCAGTTAAAATCATTCCCAATAAGAAGCTTCAGGTTCATAATACTTGTACATGTACGTAGCAGTAACGGCAGTGGGATGTCGGCACGATATATTTTGGATGAAGGAAATAGGGAGGTTTAGAAATCAAACGATGAATGAACACATTAACGACAATGTTATTTTTGTACCGAAAATGCAATATAAAATCTGGTGAATGTGTCGTATGAAAAATAACGTTGTCGTAAGGTTTACGTTTATCGTTTGATTTCTAAACCTCTCTGTTATGATAAGGTTACCGTACCTTTTGCCTGACGCCCGACTGCTGATGGCACTTCGTTTGTTGGGCTGTTTTTCAAACATAATGACATACGAATGAACGCTGATCTTATCTCTATACAAACTTTATTCAATCTGTCAAAAATAGCCTTGAAATGAGACAAAATTCACAATATTTGTACAGTTCGTGACTCAGTAAAAACAGACAACGATATGCGACTACACGTGTACATCACATGTACGAACATGTACCTGGTAGGCCTAAATGGATTTTTTTCGGGGGGTATGATCAGTAAGGATTCAAGAAATGAACCCTCAATACATGATGAACAATAAAAACAATAATTACTTTACGAATCTAATGCACTGGTAATGTTAAAAGGAAGAAGCTTTTTGTACATGAGTGTTTTGGTAAAGGGCAATACAAGTATGCGGACACTGGCGAAAGTTTTCCAACATCTTCGAATTCAGATTAACAACGCCTTGTTGTAATGAGGATCCAAGCCCAAGCCTACATGTAGGTTAAAACTATTGAACTGATCAATTTCGCACACAAAAGGCGCCCATTGTACAGGACCTGGTTTCGGAGTGCTGTCCTCTATCGTAGCCATCTTGCTCAAATATGGCTATAATTTGTAGGCCAATGTGTACAGGGTCAAAGCATCGTGTTGCTCAAGAATGTTGTTCCAATGTTGGAAAACGTTGCCAGTGTACACACAGCTTAACGTATTTGACACAGTACCATTTTTATTTTATAGTTCATGCAAATTTTCGGTCGACAATCTAGTCGACATCTGTATCCCGACCGTATGTACAGATCTTGTAGAACCTTCATGCGGAAGCCATGTTTTCGTTCAGGGCAACATTTCTGTTTCAATTTGATCGGCAAGCACTGCTTCAATTATGGTTAAGTGATAGATCCGGTGAAAGGGAATCAATGGCGGGAAATGATGATGGCGAATGGATTCAGGGTGATTGAAGTTAGTAAATGGATTGATGCATGGTGATGAGGACTCTCGTATTCAACAGTTTGTTCGTGGGGTGATAAAGTGTTGGTTCCTTTCTGATGGTGGGATGCTGGGAGGCCGTGGCAGTTACGATGAGGAACACAAAACTCATGATGCTGAAGGTCTGATGGCGATTTGATGACATGATAGCGATGGTGAACTTTGTGCGATGATGCTGACTACGATGATGGTGAATAAGGTGGTGAAGTTCCACGGGAGTTTCCAGCGATTATGATTTTGCTCTATGACGAAGATGATCCGAGTGCTGTGAGGACAACTTCAGATTGTGGCATGAATGTGATTGATGTGATGATAGCCAGCAAGGAGCCCGGCGTTCCGGTAGCATTGCAATGACGATAGAAACAATGGCGCTGTGTTCCCTTCGAAGGTACGTCTCTCGATGTGAAAAGCCTGATGATGCCACACGACACGCGTATCAGGCAGATCTATGTAAGCTACGTATTTCCTGAAGGAAGTGAAATGAATGGTTTATGCCAATGGCTGATGCATGTATGACTTCAGATAGAATGTTGAGAGTGAAAAATAATGAATGGATAAGAAACCAACTCAAAATGAATGCTGCAAGATCTGGGCCCATATTCATAAACCTTGCAAGTTTAGTTTGTTGCCATTTGTGTACATTGGCCAGTTGTGTACATCGTACACTGGGCATTTAATAGGAAGTTACTAAGCCTAGCAAGGTTTTATGAATATGGGCCCTGGTTCCTATAATTAAGGGATTTGAATGAAGTAGAAGCAGGGATGATGATGGCAACGGCAAGATTGTCACGTTATAGTGATGATTGGGCTGATGTACCTACACTATATCGGGGAGAGATGTGTGAAGAGTTCGATTTTTCATGCACTGATCCGAAGTTACCGGTATAAAAGAATAATTGTGTTCATTGTATGAAGATGATGGTGATGATAATAGCTGGATGGTTGACGCTGACGATTGCAGTTACATGTATGGTGACAATGATACAACGATGATGTTCGAGTAATGTCATCGGAAGGATGGTTTCCTCAGGAAGAAAAAAAGTACTGACTCCGTTTATCGCCGCTGTAAAGATGGTCAAGAACAATGGTGACGCCGATGGTGACGACTATAGTGATAGTGACAATGACGATGAAATAATACAATTTTACGGCCAATAAAAGTTATTTTTTATGATATGATAATGATGATGTTGATATGACGACGAAGGTGGGTCTATGATGAAAATGAAGTGCGTGCTTCTTTCAGATGGCCATACAATGGAAATGTATGTAAAGCGAAGGATCTTGGAAACAAGTCTCGAGTGAACGAAGAGTGAGGTAGATTCTGAAATATCTCACTGCACTCACGATAGAAAGATGCCGGTACAGGCAGTTCGCAAGGTTTGTATCAGATGGCATGACAGCATATCGTTGTATGAACGGTCAGCGTTCAAAGGCGTTAGGTTCAGTGTATGTGTGAGAAATACGTGTATGCCGCCTACATCGGGATCTATACGCTTCAGTAATGTCATGCAGCGCCCTAGCATGAGAAAGAGGAACTAAATTCAAACGTCCTCTGGAAAACGGTCGGTGGTCGATAGGGTTCAGTGCACCCCTAGCGAATGCAAAAACGTGAGAACCAATCAGAGCGCTTGTTACTTAGCAACGATTATTCTGATTGGCTTAATCATTCAATAGAGAATATGCGTCCACGTATGTGGATCCGGCAGCCCTCAAGTCCAATGAGAGCCAACGGGTTTGGAGATGTTCACGTCGAATGTCCACTGTTTTATAAAGTCCTACATTGTATTTTAGGACACAGAAGTAGCTCAGTACATCTTACAAATGTGCTGAACATTAACAAAGAAGTCACTAGTGTAATGATGGATCGGTGGACGAGACTCTCTTCTATTACCTATCATCAGGACTAATATCCTATCTTTATTTCAGTCTCTGCCTTCTTGCATTTTGAGTACGGCATTGTCATTCAGTAGGTAGGAGGGCTGACCACGACTCGTGAAAAGCGGACACACATGTTTGGAGGGCTACAAGCCGGCTTGAATTTGATCCACATCCCGGTAAAAAGATTCCCTACCATTATATACAACGAGCAGTCTCTATAAACAGGAAAATGCATCTAAAAGCACTTAAATTGTCAAATTTTTCTGGGGGAGAGCCCCCAGACCCCCCGTTTAGGCTTAACTTTTTCGCTGCTCACCAACTTTGTCGAGCTACGCCCCCCTTTCTGTGAATCCTGGATCCGGCCCTGTGATGTACCTACACTATATCGGGGAGAGATGTGTGAAGAGTTCGATTTTTCATGCACTGATCCGAAGTTATAGTATAAGAATAATTGTGTTCATTGTATAAAGATGATGGTGATGATAATAGCTGGATGGTTGACTCTGACGATTGCAGTTACATGTATGGTGACAATGATACAACGATGATGTTCGAGTAATATCATCGGAAGGATGGTTTCCTCAGGAAGAAAAAAGCAAAATACTAAAAGTACTGACTCCGTTTATCGCCGCTGTAAAGATGATCAAGAACAATGGTGACGCTGATGATGACGACTATAGTGACAATGACGATGAAATACATGTAATACAATTTTACGGCCAATAAAAGTTATTTTTTATGATATGATGATGATGTTGATATGACGACGAAGGTGGGTCTGTGATGAAAATGAAGGGCGTGCTTCTTGCAGACGGCCATACAATGGAAATGTATGTAAAGCGAAGGATCTTGGAAACAAGTCTCGAGTGAACGAAGAGTGAGGTAGATTCTGAAATATCTCACTGCACTCACGATAGAAAGCTGCCGGTACAGACAGTTCGCGAGGTTTGTATCAGATGGCATGACAGCATATCGTTGTATGAACGGACAGCGCTCAAAGGCGTTAGGTTCAGTGTATGTGTGAGAAATACATGTATGCCGCCTACATCGGGATCTATACGCTTCAGTAATGTCATGCAGCGCCCTAGCATGAGAAAGAGGAACTAAAATTCAAACGTCCTCTGGAAAACGGTAGGTGGTCGATAGGGTTCAGTGCACCCCTAGCGAATGCAAAAACGTGAGAACCAATCAGAGCGCTTGTTACTCAGCAACGATTATTCTGATTGGCTTAATCATTCAATAGAGAATATGAGTCGTGGATCCGGCAGCCCTCAAGTCCAATGAGAGCGAACGGGTTTGGAGATGTTCACGTCGAATGTCCACTGTTTTATCCAGTCCTACATTGTATTTTAGGACACTGAAGTAGCTCAGTACATCTTCCAAATGTGCTGAACATTACAAAGAAGTCACTAGTGTGGACGAGATCGGTGGACGAGACTCTATTCTATTATATATCATCAGGACTAATATCCTATCTTTATTTCAGTCTATGCCTTCTTGCATTTTGAGTACGGCATTGTCATTCACTAGGTAGGAGGGCTGACCACGACTCGTGAAAAGCGGACATACATGTTTGGAGGGCTACAAGCCGGCTTGAATTTGATCCACATCCCGGTAAAAAGATTCCCTACCATTATATACAACGAGCAGTCTCTATAATAACATCAACAAAACGCAACCAGTGGTAGAAAATATCGCCCGTAAATATTTACTTTGTACAGATTGTCTAAGCACCCTTGATGAATGGAGATCTGCAAAGTCACCCATTGTCATACATGGGCCATCTCGACTTCTAAATCGCCTAATGATTTCAACTGTCTTTTGATCTTCGAAAATTCAGCTTGGATCCTCTCTTGCTCGCTCCGGCTCTTCCGTATTCCTTTCTCACTCCCTCGACTTTTTCCCCAGGGGCTCTCATCCGGCGGCGGAGTAACTTCCACTGCCGGCGTACAGGAAAACGCACGACTTCTTCCGCTCCCCTTACGTCGATCTTTCAAACTACCAGCAGGTTGCATAGATTCACAGAGAGGGTATTCCTCGCCAGTGGATTTCATTTCAGTCATTTCAAACTCATTTTCACCTAAAGACCTTGTCGGACTAGTCCGGGTGTGCACTAACGCGCATGTCTCTTCCGTCGGAGACTGCTCGCAGTGTCGTAAAAGTGACTGCCGTTCGTGTTGCGTCCCGTCATACTTCGTTTGACGGCGATTTGACGATCGGACGGCGTGGTTATCTTTCGTCTGATACCTAGGTGCATCAGAAGAGAAGTTCTTTATCCTATATTCATTAAGCAGCTCTTCTTTTAGTCCTTCTATCTCCGTCAGCTCGGTTTCTTCATCAATAGAACATGTAGACTCAATCGGCTGCAGCATACAGCTGCGATTGCTTTTGAACGACATNTCTACACACTAAAGAAATTAGACAAGGTGGCCCTTGGTTTGAGCTTGGAGGAATTGAGCTTGGAAGAATTATACTGTCAGTAGAACCAACTGGAAAGATCACTGAAAAAATATGCAGAAGCCTGAACAGGAGAACCAACCAGCTGCAAATAGCTGATAGCAAAAATCAGAATCCGCAGTGTGAAGAATGAATGAGATTGACAACCTGTAAAACACCATGAATTTCAAAAAGTGATTCCTCACTGTTGCCAATGTCCCACACAGCAACAGTGTGTCCGCTGTCTGCAACTAACTGCTGTTTGAAAGCCATAAGAACAACAATGTCTTACTGAGGTTGACTTCATACAATGTTTCTTTGCGGATTACATACATGCATGGTGTCATGAATGCATGGTACGCATGCTACAGAACAGCAGAAGTTGGTATGATTCGACTGCCAGCCCTAATTTTCGACATCAGAAGCACAACAGCTACGCTAACAGGGTCATAAGATGTTCATGTATTGAACCAACTCCTCGGACTCAAACAAACTAAGGAACCTGTTAAAAACACAATTAAAACAAGAGAAAAGCTGAAATTTAAGAGACGCCGGCTAACGCCAGCTCCCGGCGCCAGCTGAATATATACTCATCGTTGTTTCTGTCGTTTATGATTCCTCGATGGCCGCAAGTCCACGTGGCTCGTGAAAAATTGACCGTTTATAGCTTTTTCTATCTTTAGCTATACCCGGAAAACGACATCTTGTTATTTTTCAAGCATTGATTGTCTTAGACTGGGGAGTAATCAACATTTCTATTTTCAGACAACAAAATGTCGTCCCCAGACAACAAACCACAGTGGAACACGCAACCCCATAAAAACCCGGCTGGTGTTCCGACGTCCCTCTCCGGCCAGCCAGCTCTTCCTGGACCATACTCGTCAGTTCTGTCAGGAACAACCACGGACTTCAACGGCAACACAGATAACAAACAAAACATTTCAACATCAATATTTTAGAATGACTCTGAACGTTTCGGGACCTTACACAATGTGCACGACGAAGATTACTATCATGTAGGCTATTTTGGAGGAACGAATTTCTTGGCGAGCTCCTGGTGCGGGTCTCAGGCAGGCGCGGATCCAAGGGGGGGGGGGCGCATGGGGGCGCGCGCCCCCCTTTTTTGGGCCGACTGAAAAAAATTTTTTTCACGAATATTGCCGACAACTACTTTATACGCTTGTCAAACATAGGATACACAAGTTCTTACCATTATGTAAGCCATATGCGCCCAGAACAGAACGTTTATGTACATACGCTATAAGATTCAAACTCAAACCAAATCCGTCAGCCGTCTTGCGACGGCAGGAAAACCAAGCGGGAAACCGTTAACATGCACTATCATTCCAATGGCGTGATTCTCGGGCTGCCGCTATGTGACTCCTAGTCCCCAACAGCCCAAGTCCAACCAATGATGAACCACACTTACATGGCTAGAGTGTCCAATTTTGCTCTCAAATGCCGGGAAATGGCGTAAAAGCACTCTTATTTTCTAAAATTTTCCCGGGGGGAGGCCCCCCGGACCCCCCGCCGGTATTTCAGCTCGCGACTTCGGCGCTCGCTGCTAAGAACTCGGTGTCTGGTCCACTATTTTACCGAATCTTTGCCACTCCTATTTTACCGAATCTTTGCCACTCCTCCCCCACAAAAAAATCCTCCAGGACGTTCCTACTGCCCTGCTATTGTGTTGGGCTCTCTCAGACCCGACGCTACAGTACCAAAATATCTGTTATGTCGGCCTAATCGGGACCAAGGTTAATTTTGTAATACCGGTACGAGCGAATAGCAAAATCAAATTTTTAGTCTTGCTTTTTTCCGTTGCCAAGATGCCAGGAAAACGCTTCTAGGCACCTCAAATTTAAAATTTTCCTGGGGGAGGACCCCCAGACCCCCCCCCCGTCAGGGCTTAGCACCTTCGGCACTCGCATTGGTCTGCGCCCCCCCCCCTTTCCAGAATTCCTGGATCCGCGCCTGTCAGGGCTTCCCCGTACGGAGAGAGGGAAGCGGGTGGGGAAGAAGGTGGTGACGAAAGTTTTAACCTTGTTGATCGCGAGAATAATTACTGAAGTTTGTAGGCTTGGAGTCTACCTAGTTTCATGCACGCCGACACTGACATCTAAGTCCAAGATTTTCAATATATTTTTACGAGAACAAAATGAGGGGGGAGCTAACGGTTAATGTACGTTTTCCAAGGACAAGATTTGTATAAAATCGTCTTGGAGGATCAGAAGATCCCATTGGTCTTATGAGAGGCCTATGGTAACTACAAAATCAATTGATACGAGGCCAGTATTGCACTTTTTTCTCCATACACATTGAATACGTCGGTATCATCGCCATGATAGCTGCTGATGATCTCACACAAGGTGGGATTTCAATGAGCATTTTTTAACAGCATCGTACTGTTTGTTGGCTAGACGCAAGAAACGACTTCAGCAAAAGTCAGTTTGAATACCGGGGTAATGTGGTCTTTATACAGTTCTAAGTCATGATGAGGCCAGTAAATTTTTAACTACTTGCATGTATAGGATGACGATAAGCATGATAAGGGAAAGTGATCAGCACTTTAGATACCGAAACGCTATTTTCATTAATTCGTGACTGATCAATTGAGATTTCTTGGGTTGACACCCGATGAAGCCGGACTCGAATAAGAACAAAGGAAGAGGCCTGGCATACGGCGCGTACGGGTGTAACGTTTTTCAGTGTGGCCGTTTTTCTGTGTGATTCCCACTCTTCGGATCACACTCGGAAACGGACTCGCTGGTTTCTCTGTGTGTCGCTCATTGTCAAGGCGCGGCTTTTTCTGTCAATCTATTGTAATGTCACACTGGCACACAGGCCTCACTGCAAAACGTTACACCGGTAGCGACAGTAACTCATGCACAAGCCTTGATGACCAGGGGCCTACTTTCATGATTGTGATGTAAATACTTTTTTTTTATTGTCTATTTATTTTGAAAAATAGCATTATATAATATAAACGATATTGGATTTTATGTTGAAAAATTTGTGTTGTGACCGGAATATTGTGTTATGAACTAAATATAGACATCTTTTACAATAAAAATAAGCATGCTGTAAATGGCTCTGTGTCATGTCTCGGACTTCTCTCTACTTATCGTCATCGTCGTTTGGCAACGGGAACCAGAATACTTCAGTGCTGTCATCTCCACACAAAAGATGGAACTAATCAGCCATCAAGGACAAGAAGGGTCAAGAAAAACGCACATATACTACCACTATGGACATGATGGAACAACATTTTATTTGTATACATATTATTATTAAATCAAATTCACGCTATTTACAGAGCATCACTGAGGAATATTTTAGTAGCGTGATGCTCTGTTAATAGCGTGAATTTGATTTAATAATAATATGTATACAAATAAAATGTTGTTCCATCATGTCCATAGTGGTAGTATATGTGCGTTTTTCTTGACCCTTCTTGTCCTTGATGGCTGATTAGTTCCATCTTTTGTGTGGAGATGACAGCACTGAAGTGTTCTGGTTCCCGTTGCCAAACGACGATGACGATAAGTTGAGAGAAGTCCGAGACATGACACAGAGCCATTTACAGCATGCTTATTTTTATTGTAAAAGATGTCTATATTTAGTTCATAACACAATATTCCGGTCACAACACAAATTTTTCAACATAAAATCCAATATCGTTTATATTATATAATGCTATTTTTCAAAATAAATAGACAATAAAAAAAAAGTATTTACATCACAATCATGAAAGTAGGCCCCTGGTCATCAAGGCTTGTGCATGAGTTACTGTCGCTACCGGTGTAACGTTTTGCAGTGAGGCCTGTGTGCCAGTGTGACATTACAATAGATTGACAGAAAAAGCCGCGCCTTGACAATGAGCGACACACAGAGAAACCAGCGAGTCCGTTTCCG
>NMRB01000044.1:272937-320787 GCA_002633025.1 Notospermus geniculatus
TATCTGAAAACCATAATTTCATATGTTCCTTCCGTAGTGTAGCGAATTCACGGCCACGCCATGAATTCCATCGGCTCACGTCATAAACGTGTAGACAAGACCACAAATAACGATGTAGTTTCAGATAGCTGGCGTAAAGAACTTGGTGCTGTAGGCGTTATCATGGCTCTTAAGTGCACCAAGGCAACCGAAGTAATCTACCAAGTGATCACGTGAGTTTTCACCCCTGGGTATCTGCATCTTTGCGACATCATGACATGCACCTGGGAAACTAACCCCTTCACAAACTATTAAGAACTGACACTTGAAACAAGTAAATGGTTTCAAAGTGGTTATTCAACCCAGTTACAAGTCGGATGAGAAGTTTGAGTTTGCCATCATCATCCTCTTAAGTACACAAACAGGTCGACCAAAGGGAAATGCTTAACATGTTCTGAAGTGATTATACTTAACTATTAGTTGCGCCTAGGGAGGTAAAATGACTTGATTATTTGCTTTAGGCTATAACAACAGATTTCACCAAATCTTTGTCTTGTTTCGTCACCGTGACAAGCCCAGTCATTCATTTTACAACTCAGACGAAAGTTTTCTTCAGAAAGAAAGATAATACATGCATATACTTAAAGTTTTAACGACCTATACCCGAGGACAAATTAATTTACTCTAACTTCGGAAATGCCATTTCATCATTGTCGTCATCAAAACAATACGTTGGCAACCAAACCGAAAGATACAATTCATATGAAGCGGAAATAACTGTTTACAAAGTAATCTTATACCTTATGGCTAGAATTCAACATCAACATTATCGGTTTCAGCCACGAGGCTAGGAAATGCATTTGACGACCCTAGATACCAAACACCAAGATTTTTCCGGGTAAACCACAGTTGCTCTCGAGTGAAGGAAACTTTCACAAAGTAGCCACTTTCAAAGCAACATGCTCAAATCTGGAAAACAAAGCTCTGGTTTAAGGCTATTCCCAGGCTTCATGTCGTGTGATTATCCTTCGGCAAGTCTTTGGGAGACTGCAGGATCAGGTAGCTGGTAAAGAGATGCTACTCTCTTTCACAGTAACCACTGCTCGGCTGGAATGCATCAATAGAGAGGTTAAGATCTGGTCCGACTCCGACTCCGACTCCCACTCCGAGGTGCTAAAATTCGGATTTTTTGAAGTCGGAGATAAATTTACCACCCAGGTGGGTTCTATTCGTTCTCCTGAATGAGTAGGCTGAACACCAATGCTTTGGAAAACCCCGTTGTATATGATGACGGAGTTCCCAAAAAAGAGTCCTCTGGAGTCGGAGTCGGGACTCGGAACGTTATCCTAACCTCCCTAAAACATGTATCTCTAAGAATCGAATTAAGTGACTGGGAATGGAAGTTGCATGGGATGTCGACGCTGGTATTTGACCGTGGTCTAGTTGGAAGCACACCACGGTCCATCCTGAGAACATCAGAGGTTCTTAGCGCTCGCTCCCTTCGTCACCGCACACAATGTGGTGACGGAAGGAGGAAGCATAGAACCATGATTACCTCAAGATACCGCGGTCAGACACCAGAAAGCGGAAGTTTGTTAGCGATGTACGGCTGGGCACTGGACAAGCAAATAGAGCATGAGAGCAGAAGGATCATTGATCAAAAGAAGTTGGAAAAAATCTTATATTGGAAAAAGAACCGATATACGTGTAACGGTGGGTGACACTGATTTCGGTAGGTCGATGGATGTACAGGCTTTTCGCTCAGGACTTTCACCTGCCGAAAAAATCCTTTCTTCCATGTTCAGAAGACGCCGCGAGAACAGCCACAGAATAACACGCGAAAGCTTGGTATCTGTTATAGGTAAACGGCTTAGGGATAGAGAACAAAGATTCGATAGTCTGGCTGCCCGATAAAAGAAGGCGTCGACAGGAAATTCTGCTGTAAATCACACCTACCGAAACTCCAAAGAATTCCAGCTGTCCCATGATAGATTTAAACAAATCTCTCATTTTTCCATCGCTGTAGGTGAAATCCTTTAGCTTAGCTCCTCTGCTGAGGGCCTTCTGCATGGTCAGGGCTGCAGCCCAGATCGTGTCGTAGGTCTGAGCGGCGTATGGACTTCGTGGCGATGGCAGTTTGAGAGATTCGTATTTTTCTATGAAATCCTCAGTTTTCTGTAAATGAAGATTGATTGTTTGAACGCTTTTTATTTATAGAAACCATTCTCTGTCGGGTCTCCCCATGTGGCGAAGGAGGACCGCCTCATTCGCTGCGTTTCTCAATGTACCCTGGTGTTTTACCGTCTTCGACTTTGATACAATTAGGGAGGTTTCGCAAGGGCCCGGTTAGGCCATACGACGACGTTTATCTATTGTTTGGGTATACCCACACAATAGATAAACGTCGTCGTAGGGCCTAACCGGGCACTTGCGAAACCTCCCTATTAGCATTTCTGGCGTCAACCTTTTGTGTTTCCCTATCTCCTCAATCAGCTCCAACAAAACAAGTGGGCATCCAAACCCGATAATCAGATAATCTAGAAGAGTAGGATTGGGTTGATATCAATGATCTATACTCGATTAGGTATTCGATTAACTCGATATCCGATGTTTGTTTTTGTACCGATAACTATCGGATGCTCTATTAGATGGACCTTTGTATTTGCTGAATGCATCGATCACACTCGAATAAGGTGGAGAGCACATCAGTCATATGAGTTTTAAAAGAGACACTTTCAGTTGTCGTCAAGCGGTGTTTACAATACCGATCTCTACATGTATATGTTCATCATTCATCGGTTACACGAAATGCTCTTTCTTATTCAAAACTTCCCTACCGGTCAACCTCCGTTTGCTTAGACGCAAAACGCAGTTTTTCGATACCCTCATCTATCGCAGCTGTCAGCCAGTTGACCAGTAGGTGTCACTTCGGTCCAATTCAATGCCTAGCGGACCTGTTCATCGTTGATTGAGCACCAATCAGGAGAATTTTATATTGTGTTCGTCCGCTAGAACTTTGCTGCCGTCTATTGGCGATCAGCGTAGTGATTAAGACCACCTAGTTACTACGGTTGGAGGAGCTCAGGAAGTCGAAGAAACTAATCAGTTGGGATGGGGAAAAGTTGAGATAGGCATTGAGACAAGAGGCTTCGTGGTGTATGTACCCTAGAAGTCGAAGCACTTACCAGTCCCGATGAGTCGATGGGTGTTCCCCAAGAAGGACGTTGAGTGCATCTACAGAAAACAATCCCGACACTGCCTCAGCCAGCTGATCCACGGTACAGTTTGTATTATTACCGACGGTCCACCACTTGTCGGTGTACTGGCCTAGGATCATCCATACGTACCGGGATCCGAATAGCCCAAGTTTGTAAGCCTAGAAACATATGAGGGTATGTTATTGTCGTCTCCCGCCCAACACCAACATAAGAAATCTTTAAGGAAGGGCTTGTTGTTCAAGGAGTCGCAGTCTTAATGACTTCCACTTACTTCATTGAAAAAAATGGTTTCACCATGTACCGAGTCCAATTGTTGATTTTGGAAACTTGAAGTATCATGGTGCCTAAACGCTCTCAGACAACGATTGTTGGTGAAACTACCTGTAGGCCTACAGCTTTTACATTCTAATACAGAACTGTCGCATTGTTAATTCCATTGTTTTTTTCATCGCCAGCGCCATTTTCAGATTCATTCTTAATTGTTGGGAGACATACCGAAAAAACACTACCGGTATCGCTATAATGCAAGCAAAGTCTTACAACATTTGAAACGAAAGCGAAGTAGAACTGTCTTTGTCAGTTTATCTGGCAAAATCACTGAGGAAGAAATGGTCTTCTTCGTAGGGATATAAAACGACATTGTTGGTAATATCCCCGAAGTAATGGAAGGAGTAATAGAATGGGGTGAGCCGATCAACAATGTGACAATTGCTGTATAGAAAATATTGGGAGATTCATAATACCATCGCATCAGACCGCGATAAGAGTTGAGGAATGAACGCCAACGGGTATCGAAATCCGAACAAATATTTCCAGCAAACGGCGACCGTTCCCAACTCCATCGCTATGGAGATAGAGAAAGTCGTGCCCTCGAGAGGTTTTATAATCCTTACCTCACAAAACACCTGCCTGGCTGCTGGCTCCCCGAAACTTCCGATGATGATCCGGGCGTCTTCCTCCTAAAAGTACATGGAAAGCAAATAGCACGCGATGGGAGTTACGAAGAGACAACGCTGGCCTGGCGACTCTGTCAACGAAGACAACTACTTTGTAGCCTACGACAGGCAAATGGCCATCAACCAGTCACTATATCGTGCATGACCGAAACTTCCTCGTACAAGAACACAGACATTCTGTCCTTGATATTACTCCAGTAGTGATAATCAGCTCATTACATCAACCCTCTGAACTTTTTTTTGCACTCCAATGGGCCAGATAATGAGCATTTTTCTCCATCGCCGTGGGTCATATCTGGCGGAAATTATTTATTGATATTTTTACGGATCGAACTTCTTTTGCCGCAAGAAGTTGGTTTCATTAGGACGTCGCACGCCTTAGAATAGCACCTGATGAAGATGGTGTGGGGGAGAGGCGTGAAGGGCCAGGTCTAATCACGATGATTCCGATTTTTACAAGGTCCTCAAAGAGGAATAGAGAGAAGCGAGTCCCAGGTCATTCTTTAGACAATTAAGTCTAGATTTCAGGGTTGAGCAACGGAGGTTTTGTCCGTCAACATCCTAGCAGAAGCTGCACAGCCTTTCTTCCATGGCAGAAACAAGGCGCCAAATTAATTCCATACAAACGGTAGGAATTTTTCAATCTACCACAGCCAGTGCGGTCTTCTGATCGTTTGTAATCACGTTCAAGGGAAGATTAATAAAATCTGAGTGATGCACCTCTCTGACAGATCAAACGCCTTCCGCTGAAATTAGGGTCTTGTCGGTGACACGTGGATCTTATGAAAATCCAGTTTAAAGATATTCTATCCGTTCTTGCCATCAACGACTCCGTCTTACGATGCTACGGATGGCTTTTTCCCGAATGGACTCGGTAATAGAAAGCATTGCTAACTAATGAATGAACGATGTGAAAGTCGTTTTTACGATACTGTGACGTTTACTGATCAAAACCTCACGAGGTTGATGACATTTTCTGCTGTTGCAGCAGAATCTTCGGTGAATCTAAGGGATGGTGGGAGTAACATGACATCCTTGTCAAATTTTCTCCCGCAAATTGCGATGACGAGTCTGTTGTTATTTCTACAGCACGGGGAAGTCAATCATGATCAGATAAAGAACAATACACTAGTATCTTTTCACAAGTTTCTGAATGCGTTACCTCCTTTCCCAACCTCAAATCAGTGTTCTCCGATGAAACAAACGTAGGAATTTGCACAGTATTCGTTGAACATATAGATTACAGAGGCTTTGTGCTGCTAAAAGAAATCTCCACGAAAGGTTGCCTTCATATTCTGAAGGCGTAAGAACATTTTATCTACCATATTAACTTCCTCTTCTTTCATCTAATCAAAGGTTACTCAAATCATGATGTTTATGTGTTGAGGTGCGCACGAAATGTCAGTTCCAATCTTCTGAACCATAAGTATGCCGATTGCTGGGAAGAAAAATGGTCTTCACAGTTATTTGAGGAGTGACTCCATGCTGGTTTTCTTAAAAGGTTTTCCAATATTTTGAGATCTTTTCAAGGTGCTTACTTCGGGGTATGAAATCGAGAAACATCATTGGCATTGAACGCGGCATTGAACCTTTGCTCTGTATTCAACATCAATGACGCTTGGCGGACAAAGAAGTGAGAAGTCAAGTTGAAAAAGGACTGTTTAGCAGGATTCTTCGACTCTGAACAGTGGCATTTCAATAGTTACCAACTAAATGCCAAAGATCAGTCAAGCAGAAGCACACGGCACTGATGGCACAGGAGTGGTGTGGTAATATGAAATTGCAACAAGCACACTTTACTCCGAAAATCACCCTGGCATGTGAAGATACCCCACGATGCAGATTCCTTTGTCTGTGCATAATGGAAATATAAGCTTTTTGTGCCAATATGAGCCAACGACAGTCTCAGGACGACACATTGATGCAGGGATTGTCGTTGTTTGTGCTGTATTTTGATCCGGCAGGAGCGGTACCTCGGGAGCAAAGCGAAGGATTCCTCCACATTCCTTCTTTGTCAAACTGTAAGCAGATATTCCATGCGTAGGTTGTATATCGAGTGGTGTCGGTTCGCACACCATGGGTCAAGTGAAACAATGTGTTCCCGAAAGGAGCTATCGTGTTCATGTCGCTTTCATACTTATGTACACGATACTGTATTTTTATTTATCAAGCCAGAATAGACGCATTTGTAATGTTTATCGAACTGTTTTGTCACATGTTAAAAATTTTGCGATACGCTGACAAAGGCTACATTGTAGACATATTAAACAGATCGTGGGGGACGCTTATGCGTAGTGTGAAAAAACAGGAGTGATAATACCAGCGGAAGGAATGTGTGCATCAACAGAAGACGTATGGAAAAGAATTAAAATGTGGAACATAAAGAGGAACAATCTCTTTCTATTAATTTGTTCCTTGTCACTTTTCATTTGGGCAATTTATTGCCATTTTTGCTGACTCAGCACTTTTTATCACCAGGCCTTTCACTGCGCGGTATGCTTTTAAAGGCCTCTGACGTATGGGCAGTAAGCTTTGAAAACCTTCGAATGCTCGACTTGCCCGTCGGTGTCTGAACTTCGATATTCATGAACAGAAGTCATTTTTGTGGTCAGCGAACAAGTTTCGTTCAAAGTTGCATTTTCTTGTCCCATTGCTTGTGCCAATGCAGGTGACTTAGTTAAACAAGGAAACTAAAAATGAAGCTGAAGTTATGAAAAACCACTTGGGTGTTTGTACTCTTGTCAAGTTAAAGTTACATTTACATTTCATTTTGACTGTCAGTCGGTTTTCCGATTATGATGCCACGAAGAAGCATTGTAGGTAAGTGCGATACCCTGTTGTTGACAATAGTGTCATGTGACAAGTCACATGATCATTGAGAGTATCGCATATGGCGGATAGGGATTATGATCAGCAAAAAGATAAAGCAACACGTCAAAATGATTTTATCATGTCGGGTTTTTGCTTCTGTGAGTGTGTGCTATTTGGGGGATTGGAAGGAATCGTATTTCACGCATCAGAAATTTTCCGATGGAGAAATGGAAAAATAAATGATGTCAGTAACGTTTAGCAAGCTTCTCATGGGTTTATTCCACTTCAATTCGAAGTTCTTTAAGAATAAGTCTTAAAAATCTACCTACCAGTAAATCCTCCATCTTAAGTCTAAGGTCTCTTTTTTCATTGGCACGGAATGTTGGCGAAGCCATGACGGATATATTAGCACGTTCGAACACTTTCGTCATATCGCTGATTGCCTGCAAAATAACGCTTTAATGTCAACTGAAAACAACGTTTACATGACTACCTTTGTTTCTGCTCTTCTGAAATTGAAACGCTAGATTACCAATGTCTGAAGTTAAACTATTCCGAATTACCTCTCAAGTCCGGACCTGTTGGAAGTAACATCGCTACAGCAAATCATGCTCATCTTACATCACCAACTCCCGTTAAAAAAATGGTCTTCGAGCAATAACTTCGAAAATGTTTGTTCAATAAGTCTGTGATATCACGCATGAGGTTAAGTACACACTTCCATATACTCAACCGATTGCGTTTCTCTACGGATTTTCTTGTTATTCGAAATTACAGCTACTTTACTCCGACTTTAGTCATGACATCTACAAGGAAAGATAAGACGTCAGCCACGAAGAAACCGTGTATTCGCATTACTCCTTGTGGCATTTCAACATGTTTTCAAAACTTCAACTGCTCTCATTAGTTATTCGGTTTCCCGGCTCGAATTGCGGGCAATTATGATGGAAACACGAATCCATTTCGAATCTTCGTCTCCTTTATCTATCATTACCGCTTTGATTGTATTTCATTTCGTAAAGCGTTTTTAATTTCAGGATTTTATTACCAGGCGTAGTCGGCTCTAGGAACGAAATCATCTCAATATACATCATGTACCTATCTGAGCTGCATTTAATGTTTACATTAAATTAAGCTCTCCTGCTCATCTATCTATCTAAGAATCTAGTTGATATCTCGTGTTCTGTTTCTAATAGCAGCCATCTTGTTGTTGATGTCGTGACAAAGTACGGTTTGAGAAAATTCCCACCGCTGCCGGTTGATCATCATCAGAAAATTGACCAAGGATCAAGTCGGTTCAACCTCATCGTACTCTACGCTTGAGTACATTCACTAATGATATAGCTATAGGACAACTGGTCTATGACAGTTATTAAGTCACCTTATCTATCTCTTCGCATCTTTTAATGTAAGAGCCAGTATCACGTATCCTTTATTGGCCATCCTACGCATGGCTAATATGACAATATTCGCCACCAACACACGAAGCCAGCCATGTACAAAGGTTTGAGCGCCAATACGTGGGAGTGAGAGGATGTTCACATACTTTCTAACCAATTCACTAGTACTACATTTAAAAAGTACAATGAGTTTCACGATGTTCTGTTGAACAGCTGCTGCGTACAGGCAAATACCCTACACTTAAAGGGCCGTATTTACGAAGCGCGATTAGGTCAACACGCGTGTAAATTCATAGTTATTCAGGTTAAGGGCCTAGAAAACCATTGTGTAGCTACTTTGTACGCTGCTTGATCGGCAGCGTTTACCCACAGGATAACCACACTCGGTTAACATTCCTGCGTTTACGTGCAGGAGGATCGAAGAAAAGAGCTGAATGACTCTAAACAAGGCCTGTAGGTTGTTCAAATTTTTCTTTTGTCCTCCTGCAGCTAGACAAAGGAAAGTTAACCACGGGTGATTATCCTGCGGGTAAACGCTGCCGATCAAGCAGCGTACAAGGTAGCAAAACAATGGTTTTCTAGGCCCTTAACATGAATATCTATGAATTTACACGCGTGTTGACCTAATCGCGCTTCGTAAATACGGCCCGAAATGTTTTAAGCCAGTGCAGCAGTAAGTAGGCCCTATCTTGGATGACTCATAGACACATTAACATTTGAAAATCGACCCATACGAGTTGGCGGTCATAAATATTTTAGCCACAGAGGTGTTTCATCGGTTCATAAGTTTAGTTCTTTGTTCTTCAGGTTCACGGCCATGCGCCCCTCCTTGCCGAGAAAACCCTTTCCACAGTTCTCTTCTAGTACCGAATGACAGCAGCAACCCTTAGAACAGCCATGGTACACGTTACCTTGCGACCGGCAGACAATGTTCACACACATACTTGCAGCTCATCAAGAATTCTTTAAATCATTTATGAACCCTTCTGAGAGTCTCTCGATCGGAGACGAAGTGGTTAGTGAATGTAATGTATGTATCAATGAATATATAACATGATCATAGACGGCGTACATCTATTCGATGCCAGTTTCGAATGATTATGGCCTTGATGAAAAAAAGATGACTCCTAAAGTTACTTCCTGTCACCAACTCACAACATGCTTTCTGATGACATTTTATTGATTCTTTTGTATTCAACGGAAACAAGATAGATCCAGCTGTTTCCGGAAATTTACACTGGCAAAGAGAGCTTATTAATAGAAACAGAATAATCAGAGCAAATAAAGGTGACTTTAAGAGAACAGTAGCCTTGTAAGAGGAAACTTTTCCTGTTTCTCGTCTTCTGTTTTGAGACTAAAGCTGCGTTCTCCCAATGGAAGAATGGTAAACAGTACACCCAGGCTCGAATTCAGACCAAAGAGGAAAGCATTCTACTTCCCAGTGGTGCGAGGGGTGAGGCTTCACAAAAGAGGCCCAGGTAATGTTCCCTTGAGGTAGGCTGCTGTTGCTCCTCTTTCAATCTTCAAGCTAAGCTTGATGAAAGACGACACAGGCCGAGAGAGCAAGCGTTCTTGATGAACCAATCAGATTAATTAGGGTAGACTACAAACAGGCTTCATCTCTGACATTTTGATTGGAATCCAGTGCGTATTTTTGCCACGACTGAATGAATAACTAGACTGATGTCGATCAAGGAATCGTTCGGAGGTTGAACGTTCAACTGCACTCACTGTCCTTATGCCTCCAGCTCATCGTGGCACTACATCAACTTCCCTGGGGACATACGAATTTACAGGATACCCATCGCAGTATTGTCAGCCTGAACTTCCAGCCATTCAATCAAAGCAGGGGGTCCAACAGATCACTCTGATTGGTTAACTTGACATCCGGGTTATTGAGTCCGGACCAAGGTCGTATACACTTGTGTTGACAGGGAATTGACTAACAATTCATTTCTGGGACGTACTCTCCCAGATTGCCGCAAACGCGAATATGATTACAGGATCTTCATTGTAAATCTCCTGGCAGTTGTGTGGAGTGCATAATGTGATACATGACCAAAATAAATGTAATAAACGATGCTAGACTGGAAAATAACAGGAAACCTTTCAGCAGTAGACAGACAATTTGTGATCTGAAAATGTGCATTTCCATCTCCGATCTCATCCCACTAAAGTACAAGTTGTCGACAAGGAATAGTCAAGTCGAAAATTCGTGAATTCTGGAGATTGACTTCTTGCTTATTGTCAAGTAACAAAACAGGATTAATCTCCGCATCGAGGTTACAATGGAAAAATCCCCGTTCTTTGCTCTTTCTGTTCAATAAAATTAACTCGGAGAAAACATTCATAAATCATCTTTTTCAAAGAAACTGACAAATGCATGGTGACGTAGACAACCGCAAACGGATTTAAGGATATGATTCTTAGCGTTACTTTTTTGTACAGTGCAAAACGTTGACTTACAAGTGTATACATTTCCGCATCCTCTGTGATGGTGGCTACTGTATTCCAGCCGAAATGCTGAATAAACAGCCTCCGGGCCGTGTTGTGAGAGGAGTCCGCGGCGACAAGACGGTAGAAGTCAGGATAATAGTTGGTGTTACTGAGGGCGGGTGATGTAGCGGCGAAGGAAATCTGAAACAAGGGGAAAAGAATGGTTAGCATCAAATTTTACGCAGCAAAATGTGTTTGGGCTGCAGGTATTGTGCCATAGGTAGGCCTACTTCACGCCTGTTGAAAAACATCCGTCTGGAGGGTAAGTAAAAGTCGTGTTATCTAAACCTCTTCCCTCGGCTGAGGCAGGAGGTCCATCTTAACACCACAATGTGTGGACCAGGGGCCTGTTTCATGACTTTAAGCTAATGGTACCTTTAACCAAATGGAAAATGCATTGAGTGAATGGCACCATTAGCTTAAAGTCACTTTTTGAAACAGGCCCCAGGAAAGTGCTTTCGTGTGATGTAGTATCCGAGCATGTGGAGGACATTTAGTGTTCACATTTAACTTATTCACACGTCGGTCTCTTATCCCGTCTCTATCTCTCTTTCATCCACGAAGCACAAAATGGTATCTAGAACCTGCCGCTCCGCAAACTTTCCTTTGTAACAATCACGACATGTTCATACACATGCGTCAACTCACTTATTTCTCTGAGGAATCCGCAATACTATGGCGAATTCTTACTTATGAATATATCATCGCAGCGTATGATTGCTATTAGACGCTTACTAACATTCTTTGTAACCTGTAAACGAGTAAATCAACTCTGTATCATTTTGTAGGATCAAAGATTTGATCGTTTGGCCCTCAAAGCATGCACCATAGAGACGAAATC
Source organism: Notospermus geniculatus (assembly GCA_002633025.1). Taxonomy (NCBI): domain Eukaryota; kingdom Metazoa; phylum Nemertea; class Pilidiophora; order Heteronemertea; family Lineidae; genus Notospermus; species Notospermus geniculatus. The sequence goes on from NMRB01000044.1 coordinate 284,639, forward strand.
AAACACGAATGAATAAGAATCGGTGGCGAGAGAATCTTGGGGTGAGTGGACCACATGCCAAGTCTCACGGTACAAGAGATCTATAACTCGTAGGAGAAAGCCAAAGGACATGCGAGCTCAGCCTTTGATGGAACAGGGCAGGCGAAAGAGCACGACCAGTAGTTCTTCGATCGGTTTAACCCCAAGGCAATGTGAGGCCCCCACGATTTTGTAAGACGTTTACTTCTCTGAATATATGGTGCAGCAATATTTTTTCTTGCATTCTCATATTGTCCCAAACTACATGGATTGTATACATGTACTACTCAATGGAGAGACCTCGATCGGACAACTTAGTCATGTGGAGGGTACTTGGTGACTCTAGTTGTTCGAGGGGATTCGCTCAGCCGCAAGTTCTAGACCCGAACACCGCTTCCTATCGCAAGACATTGGAATTCGTGAACGTAGCAAGCCGTATCTTGGCTAGCCACTGAACTTCATCCCTGAAGAACAAAAGACAGAAACGAACCCACGCACTCAAGTTGAGATCTATCGGTTTCGAAGGTTGTGTACGATCAACAATCAAACTGCTGAAAAATCCTGGTTTGGTCTGCCAGCAAATGAGGGCAAGAAGCTGACCTTTGTCGATTAATCAGTTGACGAAAACAGATAAGACCTCCATTTCTTTTGCAACACTTGCAACGACTGCTCTACGATAACATCATGGCGTCGATCATTGAAACCAAAACCTTTGAAAGGCCTCCTCTTCCCAAACCACAGAAGTGATTGATTTCCTGAGTGCACCATTTGGCTGCCTGTCGGCCAGTAGCCTGCCTATCGATCTGATCAAGTCAAAGAATCGGCCAGGAAATCGTCTCCAATCACATGAGTCATGGTTGAGTTTGCACAACCCATGATAGAGATAACCCTATTATAGTCGGCGTTGGTGGAATCGATTCAAGTGCCTGGCTCTGTAGCAGAATGCTTGATTGAATTCGCCCATATTGGTACACGGTTTGGTGGTCCCGAGTGCGACCATACGTTCAGGATCGATCTCTTAAGAAATGCTTCCTCGTTTCTTGTGTGACGGGTGATTTTCAGCCGGATTAAAGGACACCTTCGCCATCGACATTCACCGCAGGATATTCATCTTACCATTGGTGTGAGACCAAAAGGATTTGGAAAGAAAATCTCTACTGAAATTCCAAGACAGTTAAATGGAGTTTCTTAACTATCGAGAACGTTTATTCAAAATCTTCAGGTTTATTAGGATTCTGGTTCGGTCGAGATCCGATACATTGGAATTGAATTAAACGACTCTTAAATGGTTGGAATTATTTTGACGATTTTCTTGTCGTATATTCAAAGGTCATTGAACAGGATAAACGTATTTCTGTCAGTCCGCCTCTGATTCTCTAAAGAAAATGACGACGTCGCATCATTTCTTGATAAAACTTTAATAGGAACAGGAACAGCCCTTTTCTTTAAGGACCATCTCAGTGGGAACCTTCAAGAATACCACGACGTAGGAAAGAGATCAGCGAAGGATACCAGAGAAGGACCATTGTCGAAGGCAACAGGGTGCTCGGGGCAGTATGTGCCAACTTAGCAACACTGATGGGCGATCACAGTCGGAATCAAGTTTCAACTCGAGAACAAATTTCTTATGATTATTTTTGCAATCTGATGAAGATGCTGTTAAGGAGTTTGTTGACAGTATCGCCCATCTGGGAAAGTTCAAGAACACCGCAACGCAGGGAAGTAAACCAGGCCAGCGACGTCGACGAGTGAAAGGACCATTGTGGAAGGCAGAGGGCTGCTCAGGATAGTGTACTGATGGGGTTTATAGTGGGAATCAAATTTCAACTCGAGAACAAATTCCTGAAGATTTTTTTGCAATCTGACGAAGAGGCAAAGGAGTTTGTTGATGGTTAGGATCACTCTCACAGGCAATTCCGACGACTTGTTTGTGTTGTTGACATCAACTGTTCCTGGTCATCACCTTGGCTGTTGTCGGTTCGGTTGTCTCACAGCGCCATGACAACCGCTGGGACAATCGTCAAATAATTCGAGATATTGAACCGAAAAGAACTTCTGGCGATATTATTCAAAATGAACGCTTGTAGAAACGGCAGTTGCTCAGACATGAAAAATGAGCATCATCGAGGTAACCTCACTCATTGTTCTGTATATGCCATGGAGAAACTGTTCCAACAATGGGGACACGTCTGAGAGAGATGTAACAACGAATAGAATAGAAAAATTGACGACGTCCGCGTTGGTTTATGAATAAATGTGATAAAATATTACGTTTTGATTCATTGTTCAGGTTCATCGTCTGATGATATTGCCCACTCGTGTAATGGTTGTTGATTTAATGTTCAAAACGGCGATGCATTGTCAAGATATTTTGCGCCGTAGATTGTATAGATATTTTTTCTTGTGAAAGCTGCCATTTTTCAGTGGATGAATTGATTAACCCTCGTATTCAACATTTTCTTTTGCGGTGAATGTTAATTTTGGACAGGAGATGAACAGGAATTGGGGTAAACGTAGAGTAAGGTGTGATTTTGTGTTTGTGAACCCAAAATTCCCAAAAAACTGATGCTGAGTGGCAACAACTGAAGTTTGTCACCTCAGTGTCCAGGGGTTCGAAATGTATCATTGGTCAAAAGACATGACAAGTTTAACCAGAAAGGCAGGAAAAACAAGATCACCTGATTCGACCATCCGCCAACGAGTTTTGAGGTTTGAAAAAGACTTCCATATATGGATGAAGGCAATGAACATGAAAGGTGTATTTTTAACTCTGGTTAACCAAGCATCACAAGACAGCAGTCAGACTAAGGTTTGACGCTGATGGCTCAGTTATGATTACTCACACCGCCATCATTTATTTATAGAGTCCTTTGTAAATGAATTCCCTTGGAACATCAGAAGACATCTGGAGTGATTCAAGTCACCGGAGATCAAAATGTCAAGAATAGTGCAAAGACTTCCAAACGAGTCTGGTCTTATTTGAATCTGACGCAAGTGCATACAGTTTGCTTTATTGAACATCTGTCAGAAGGTACGTATAATCAGAGGAACGAAATGAACAGAACGAAATTCATTATCAAAGGAGGAACCAATCAACTGCCTTGCAATGGGCTATCCCATGGCGTCATATATGCATGGGGAATTCCCACGTCGGGATGCATTCATTATCCGTAAAAATTTGCTGTGATGACAGAACATGAGCTTACCTGAAGAAGATTCCAGCTTGATATCAACTGTGCAACGGTCTGAGTGACGGACGAACAGGCTGATCCTATGACCATGAGAATCTGAGGCTTGTTGTAGATGAAATCATATAAGGTATCCATACCAACACCGGGGTCACACTGGAATGAAAAAGAATATGGCAGCATCAGTAAGGGGGTTATTGAAATCATGCAATGGTCATGTTATCCTGCTATGCTAATGGTGTTTTCACAGCCAGGAAAGGCGCTTTGCCGTTACGGTGAAGGGAGATGCCGATCGAGCGATAAACACAGGCCGACAAAAAGAAGAGGCTCAAATGTTGCGTAGCAGTTGTTCGTTGTAAGATATCAAGTCGATATTTCGCCGTTGACGAAAGTAAAAACAAAATAAATTCTGACGATCTATTCAGCTCACATCAGCTGCATTAAAGCAGTAGAAGTTCTGATTTTTCAGTTTTGAAACGGTGAAACCAAAGTTTGGAATTCGTCATAAAACCCACTTTTGTCTGTTAAAACAAAGAATGTTATGAAATTTGCGCAACTTCGACAATCTCAGCCACTTTCCCAAACCTGAAACTTTGCTACGGGGGAGTTCTCATATGTTAAGCACCAGTTGAGTGTTTCTTATTCTTTTCTGGATGCCGTGCTCATGGCGTAAGCAAAGCTTGGATATGATTCGGTTAAAACACAGCGCAGTTAAAAAGTTAGTTAATCCAGAATGTTTCGGATATAGCTTATGCCTTTTGATGATGTTAAAAATCGGATTTTCCCTCATCGCCATCACCTTTACTGTGGGAATGGAAACAACAGGCCCTGATATAAAATGTCGTACAGCGAGGATTACCACACATATTGCCAGGGGCGTAAATATTCTTTATCCTGCCCTTTGTAACTTGTTGTCATGGATCCCAAAGATCCGGAAGGGTACCGTGTGCAGCATGATGCTGAGAAGGATCAGATTTACCAGAGAAGTATCGGCAGACCCACGGTACACACCCGTGTTGCAGACACTTTCTCTGCCAGCGTGCAAATCTTTGAGAATGCTGGCTGTGGTCAAGCCTTGTTCTTCATCGCCTCGAGGGAGACCATTATAAGCCATAACAAAAGTTAGTGAGTGCTGAACCATTTTCTTTGGTTTATCCTGTTGTTATTCTTATATAATTTTGGATGCGGGTAATGTTAGCCAACCGTTCATAGTTATCAGGAAGGATGTTGAACCTTTGTACACAACAACTGCGCGCTTGCCATACACGATCAATATTATTGCACAATATGGGGCTCAAAATAGGGACATGTGCTTCTGGCATGATAAGTGGAAGAAAGATTGGCAATAATATTGCCCATTTTGGTCCTCATATTGTACAATAATATTGAACGTGTATGGGCGGCTTAAGGGACACACAACTTGCTAGTGTCAGGAACCTCTTCACTCATCATCAAAAGGTGGTCGAGAAATTTTCATCTTCACACGACCATAAAGACTTTCCCTGTTGACTATACCTTTGTAAAAAGTTCCCAAAGACACAAAAAAATGAACACGAGCCACAAAAGACTCTATTTATACGTTGCCTTTAAGAAAGATATTTATAAGATCGAGCTAAAAGCAATAGATGTTCAAGTGTTTCCTTGATTCCCTCTTTCAGAAAACCCCTACTTTAGCTTACAAATAATGGCTTGGGTGTTTTTTTAATGGAAGGTACAGTAACGTTTTAGCAAAGACCTGTCACGAGCTGCTGTGGTAATGGCTTCGAGAGTACGTTGTCGACGCTCATACAGAAGAATGACATGGCCATGGCACATTCCGAAGAAACGTTCGGTGGAAAACACAGACCAAGGTCAAAGTCCGTAGGCAAGAACATGCAGGCGCGGATAGCAAGCGCCGCCTCCTCTTTTGGCCAAGAAATCTGTAAAATAGACAGCGAAATTCTGGAGTTTGAGGCAAATTTCAATGGGGTTCCTAGCACAGGGCGCCCCCACTTTTCCCAAATCCTGGCTCCGTCCCTGAAGAACCTGCCAAAACGGAAATCTATACACGGCATTTCGAAGCACGGACGAACGCGAGGTCACTAAGTTCGCAATGTCTACAAAAAATGACCATCGACACCATCAATTGGCCAAATGTTCTGTCAGCCTATAGGTAATCTCGTCAGGTCTGCCATGAGACGTCTCAGAAAATAACATGTCACAATGCAATCTAATTTACCTCTTGGCCGTGAGCGAAATCAAATCGGATACAAAGGCGATACTCCCATGTCGATACGAGGTGATATCCTCGTTCCACGTAGATGACGATGTATTTCAAAGCCTTTAACCTACATAATCAACAGTTTTGGAGTGATTCTTTGAACATCCGTATCGCTGGGTACCCTCTGAGGGATTTCAAGGCTATCACAGCATCATCATCAAAATTCGATTTGAGTAAACCCCTTCACAGGCGGTAATTTAATTCCCGTACCATAGATATTTCCGGCGTGGAGGTTGGTGAAGCTCACTGTATGCATGGTGCATTCGACTATTGCAGCTCGGTGTTCGTCGTAGATTTGATTCAGATTCAAGTACACATTTAATTAACCCATTCATCGGTATTAGTAGACCTACCGAAGACCTGTTACCATGTCAAAACTTCGGCAAAACTTTCCAGCCCCTGCTCAACAAGTAAAGTCCGGCAGCATCTAACTACGACCCAATGGAATGCGGAAGTTAGGGAATTGACAGTTCGATTTTCTACGGCTCTTGAATAACCGGTGCAGAGCGCGAACAATCGGGGAACGACCACAAATGTTCGACAGGCATGATTAAAAATCGCAAAACTCTGCCACATTACATGACTTCCGCATTCCATTGGGTCGTAGTTAGATGTTGCCGGACTTTATACCCCAATCACACTGAGCTAGTTCTCAGTACGTTCTTGAAAATTTTGCCGAACGGGCTCAAACTGTATGCGAACGGAGTGGACGTAGTGGCAACGTTTTACACTCTTTTTACGAACTTCGTGGATGGAAAGGGTGCTCCAGAACATCGAAGCATTATTTGGCCAAGGGTACAAGTTCTAGCCCGTTTTACGATTTTTTTAGGACGGGGCAGGACGTTTTGAGAACGACTTCAGTGTGACAGGCCCTTAATACCCCCATCACACTGAAGTCGTTAACGAAATTCATTATCAAAGGAGGAACCAATCAACTGCCTTGCAATGGGCTATCCCATGGCGTCATATATGCATGGGGAATTCCCACGTCGGGGAGCATTCATTATCCGTAAAAATTTGCTGTGATGACACAACATGAGCTTACCTGAAGAAGATTCCAGCTTGATATCAACTGTGCAACGGTCTGAGTGACGGACGAACACGCTGATCCTATGACCATGAGAATCTGAGGCTTGTTGTAGATGAAATCATATAAGGTATCCATACCAACACCGGGGTCACACTGGAATGAAAAAGAATATGGCAGCATCGGCAAGGGGGTTATTGAAATCATGCAATGGTCATGTTATCCTGCTATGCTAATGGTGTTTTCACAGCCAGGAAAGGCGCTTTGCCGTTACGGTGAAGGGAGATGCCGATCGAGCGATAAACAGGCCGACAAAAAGAAGAGGCTCAAATGTTGCGCAGCAGTTGTTCGTTGTGAGATACCAAGTCGATATTTCGCCGTTGACGAAAGTAAAAACAAAATAAAGTCTGACGATCTATTCAGCTCACATCAGCTGCATTAAAGCAGTAGAAGTTCTGATTTTTCAGTTTTGAAACGGTGAAACCAAAGTTTGGAATTCGTCCTAAAACCCACTTTTGTCTGTTAAAACAAAGAATATTATGAAATTTGCTCAACTTCGACAATCTCAGCCCCTTTCCCAACCCGAAACTTTGCTACGGGGGAGTTCTCATATGTTAAGCACGAGTTGAGTGTTTCTTATTCTTTTCTGGATGTCGTGCTCATGGCGTAAGCAAAGCTTGGATATGACCGGTTAAAACACAGCGCAGTTAAAAAGTTAGTTAATCCAGAATGTTTCGGATATAGCTTATGCCTTTTGATGATGTTAAAAATCGCCATCACCTTTACTGTGGGAATGGAAACAACAGGCCCTGATATAAAATGTCGTACAGCGAGGATTACCACACATATTGCCAGGGGCGTAAATATTCTTTATCCTGCCCTTTGTAACTTGTTGTCATGGATCCCAAAGATCCGGAAGGGTACCGTGTGCAGCATGATGTTGAGAAGGATCAGATTTACCGGAGAAGTATCGGCAGACCCATGGTACACACCCGTGTTGCAGACACTTTCTCTGCCGGCGTGCAAGTCTGAGAATGCTTGCTGTGGTCATGCCTTGTTCTTCATCGCCTCGAGGGACACCATTATAAGCCATAACAAAAGTTAGTGTGTGTTGAACCATTTTCTTTGGCTTATCCTGTTGTTATTCTTATATAATTTTGGACGCGGGTAATGTTAGCCAACCGTTCAAAGTTATCAGGACGGATGTTGAACCTTTGTAGCCTAAACAACAACTGCGCGCTAGCCATACACGATCAATATTATTGCACAATATGGGGCTCAAAATAGGGACACGTGCTTCTGGCATGATGGGTGGAAGAAAGATTGGCAATAATATTGCCCATTTTGGCCCTCATATTGTGCAATAATATTGAACGTGTATGGGCGGCTTAAGGGACACACAACTTGCTAGTGTCAGGAACCTCTTCCACTCATCATCAACCGGTGGTCGAGAAATTTCATCTTCACACGACCATAAAGACTTTCTCAGTTGACTGTAGCTTTGTAAAAGTTCCCAAAGACACAAAAAATTGAACACGAGCCATAAGAGCCTCTATTTATACGCTGCCTTTAAGAAAGATATTTATAAGATCGAGCTAAAAGCAATAGATGTTCAAGTGTTTCCTTGATTCCCTCTTTCAGAAAACCCCTACTTTAGCTTACAAATAATGGCTTGGGTGTTTTTTTAATGGAAGGTACAGTAACGTTTTAGCAAAGACCTGTCACGAGCTGCTGTGGTAATGGCTTTGAGAGTACGTTGTCGACGCTCATACAGAAGAATGACATGGCCATGGCACATTCCGAAGGAACGTTCGGTGGAAAACACAGACCAAGGTCAAAGTCCGTAGGCAAGAACATGCAGGCGCGGATGGCAAGCGCCGCATCCTCTTTTGGCCAAGAAATCTGTAAAATCGACAGCGAAATTCTGGAATTTGAGGCAAATTTCAATGGGGTTCCTAGCACAGGGCGCCCCCACTTTTCCCAAAATCCTGGCTCCGCCCCTGAAGAACCTGCCAAAACGGAAATCTACACGGCATTTCGGAGCACGGACGAACACGAGGTCACTAAGTTCGCAATGTCTACAAAAAATGACCATCGACACCATCAATTGGCCAAATGTTCTGTCAGCCTATAGGTAATCTCGTCAGGTCCGCCATGAGACGTCTCAGAAAATAACATGTCACAATGCAATCTAATTTACCTCTTGGCCGTGAGCGAAATCAAATGCGATACAAAGGCGATGCTCCCATGTCAATACGAGGTGATATCCTCGTTCCACGTAGATGACGATGTATTTCAAAGCCTTTAACCTACATAATCAACAGTTTTGGAGTGATTCTTTGAGAACATCCGTATCGCTGGGTACCCTCTGAGGGATTTCAAGGCTATCACAGCATCATCATCAAAATTCGATTTGAGTAAACCCCTTCACAGGCAGTAATTTAATTCCCGTACCATAGATATTTCCGGCGTGGAGGTTGGTGAAGCTCACTATATGCATGGTGCATTCGACTATTGCAGCTCGGTGTTCGTCGTAGATTTGATTCAGATTCAAGTACACATTTAATTAACCCATTCATCGGTATTAGTAGACCTACCGAAGACCTGTTACCATGTCAAAACTTCGGCAAAACTTTCCAGCCCCTGCTCAACAGGTAAAGTCCGGCAGCATCTAACTACGACCCAATGGAATGCGGAAGTTAGGGAATTGATAGTTCGATTTTCTACGGCTCTTGAATAACCGGTGCAGAGCGCGAACAATCGGGGAACGACCACAAATGTCCGACAGGCATGATTAAAAATCGCAAAACTCTGCCACATTACATGACTTCCACATTCCATTGGGTCGTAGTTAGATGTTGCCGGACTTTATACCCCAATCACACTAATGCATGGGCTAGGGGGGTTCCCGCGTGCATAAGATGTACCCTAAGTTACTCTACTGTTTCTGAGAGGGGAGTATCCATATTATAAGAAAATCTTTGGTAGACTTTCTCAAACCCGGCAGCAAGTGAGAAAGAGACCCCTAAAGTTAGGGTACTGGAAATAAAAAGGGGTCAAAAATATGATATCATCAGATCATATCAATATTGGTGTCAAAATGTAGGTCTGTAAGTGTACTTCAAGAAAATACGCACCCCAAAGTCAGATTTGGCCCCTGAGCCCCTACAAAAGGGGTTAAAAAAGGGGAAATCCCAACTTTGACCCCTTGCCATTGGCTTCAGAGGCAACTTCAGCCGATAAAAGTTGATCAGTTCTACTCAGATAAGTAATACCTACATTTTGATACCCATCTTGACATGGTTAGTTTGGCCTAAGGTCCTTAAAGGTCAAAACAGGTAAAAAAGGGTCGAAAAAGGGGTCTGTGTATACCCGAATAGATCACGGTGTCAAGATGGGTATCAAAATGTAGGTATTATTTATCTGAGTGGAACTGATAAGTGTGACAGGCCCTTTACTGACTGTTCGAAGAGGTTTTTGGTAGGAAGTAGCACCTTGAGCGGTGACACTTGAAATTTGGCGCTCCATATACTAATTGTTGTCGTGTAACATTATTTCATCGCACCGGTACGTCCCGATCCTGTGAACTGTGCGGCGAGTTTTCAACCACGCCAGTCAAATATTTACACGACCACCATTCATGCTAACCAGCCACACTCCGGCCTTAAAGCGTCGCTTTTGGCCTTTGATAGGAAATCCATCCGCATCAGTCTATCTGACGCGTGACCAGGAAAGAACAGCGAAGATCATCATTCCTTTTTGTCGTCTCTAATGTGATTGGTTTCTGATTCGCCGGCCATAATGGAAGATGCTGCGGATGAAGCGATGCTCAGACAATCAACCAGGCTGCAGGTCATTTTCCGCATCGTGCTGAGTGGGAGGATTTTTTTTTCATTCTCCTCTTATTCTTAATAATCCTTAAATTGTCACAAATCGTTCTCAATGTCAACATTGGCCCATTTGTCTGACAGGTCGTCGACCTAACACGTCGCTATCTCCGACCCACTTTCGGCAGTGTAATCGAGATGAATGACCTTCGGATGCTCCCATTGGGGAGGTCAACCATGATTGATACTTCTACTGGAGTAAGCAATACGGGACCTCTCGTCCTTCGTTGATCCTAATGTGTCCTCATTAGTCCAACGCATCAGATATGTTATTCATCACACGGGCGTTATGATTGATGAGACATAAAAAAATCTGTCATGTTTTCCCATTGATTTCCAATAGAAGTACGATAAATGAACATTAGTAACCTACCCTCCCGCTGCGGCCCTTCTCACCTCCTGGCAGTCCACCTGCCCTTTGCACCTTGGGGAGCTAACAGCAGTGTCAGACCAATCATCATGATGACATTACCACAGCATCACAACGCACTATACATTTGTCTGTTGCTCGCCACAATGCAATTAATGACTCGGAATACGGCGAAAGATGATCCTATATAATTTGTAAGAGCCAATATTTATGGGATTATGTGTGAATGTCAGAGCGTACAGCACGATTTTCTGAGAGGGGTAAATGTGTCAGGTGGTATTTGGGCACGCCATTAGAATGAATGCCTGCAACTATTGATGATGACGGGCACCCAGTGCAAATTGTTTCCTATATCGACCTTGGCTGTAACCATTTTTTTGTAGCAACCACAAGAACTTATACGAGAAGAAACATGCATCGCCACCTCCCGACTGAGCACGTCTGAACTGAGGGCACGAACTATAGCGTACTAAAAAACTGACCATTATACATGTATGTAATATACTATATTAACGTAAGGTAAGTAATGATCAACCCAGATGCGATTGAACAGACTGAATGATTGGCTTTCAATATTCCGACCTCGTTTACCGATACGTAAATGACCAGACCACGTTACACGACCACGAATCCATATTCTACAAGAGTTCTTTCATATCAATACAATGTTTGCAATAATGTCACAACACTAGCGAATATCTCGTAAACCATTAGCGCTAGATTGGTAGGTAATTTACAATACTCTGTCATAATAGCATCTCGAACGATGCTATATTTATCAGAGATTGATTTACGAGCGTGTCAGCATCCTCTGACATGACCAGTGGATTAAAAAGGCCAGACCTACGGTAACTACACAAATGTATATCATGCTGGGTCAGTTGAGATGTGGTTTTGAGAACAGTCACACAATCATGAGGTTTAGGTAATAATATGCTGCTCAAATGTACACCGATACCAAAACGTATGTTTTGTCATGTTTGTATGATATAGTACTTGGGACATACATTCTGAACACTCATGTACATTTACATGTACAACTGTCCATCCATAAAGTAGGATTGATCAAGCTTTTTTATGTGTCAAGAAAGCCCCAGATGATTCCTGATTCGGGTGGTTTTACGAAGCGAAAACGTTTCTCCTTTTTACTCAATCTTTGGAAATTAAACTAGAGCGGTACATAACCAGTTATTTCCGGCTGCTTTGCAACAAACTAAGCTGACGTGACAGCGACAGTATAAGAAGATGACAAGAAAAATCTCAGACAACTTAAGTAGATCCAATTGACTGTGGAATTAGAATCTCAGTCAATTTCTAGTGGATGAAAAAAAGACAAGAAAACACGAAGAGAAAATGAAGATTTTTCAAGGCATACATGTACGTAAAGCATTACAACGAGATGAATTTGGTTTTGACAGTGAACGGTTCTCGCAAAAGACGGCCTCGGCAACAGTAGAAATGAGGTAACCAAACCTCGGCGCTCACAGCAGCCACAGCATGCAGGCACATCCAATGCACCATGTTCAATGAACAAGTGCCTAACTGTCAATGAACAAAAAAGCAAGCCATTTCCTGGGAAAAAATCGATGGATTTTGCAATCACCATAAGATGAATTAAATGTAATAACCGCATGTACTTCTTCAATTTGCTTTGAAATCAGATTTGATGAATTTCATAAGGGAATAAAGATTAAGCCTGTCAATCGATGATGCTGACAAAAAAACATGGATTCTTTTCAATTAATGATGTAGAGAATTAGATTTGAAATTGAACGGTAGATAGACATGCTGCAAGGGGGGATGGCTCTCTGACTGGATGAGCAGATGTAACATAGAGTTTGTTTGAGAGGCCATGATCTCATCAGATACTGGTAATGCTCGCCATATTCGTAAAAAAATGTGCATTTGTAAGACATCCTAATTAATTAGGTTAGTTCTGGATCTCACCGATAGGACTACATGTAAATACTCCTACCGGTGAGGTCGAGAACCAACTTCCACAGCAGGTCCGGAGTTGACAACTTCCGGTCGTCAGATTCTATACATGTATAATATTCCATTGGACCTGCTACAGAGAGTATTGGCCTGGACATTGCTTATTCAATCAAAATTTGTGTTACCGTCAACTGAACCGTCATAAAATGTACACACATGTACATATTAGGCTAAATAGACACTGCGACTGAAAAGTTTGTGCCGCGATGAAATTGAAATGATATTAGCAATTGGACAGACTGAGCCCGCCGCATCGCTGGAGTTTCTCCGAGCTGAGTATTTGATGTATAACACGCCAGAGTGAATTTAATTACGAAATGGCACATTTTGTTCCCTTCCCCTTTATGCGACTGAAGTGATCTGCGATGTCCTTTGTCGTCAATAAGTGGTCTGTACATGTAGTTGCCGGATTTTGATGGTACAATGTATGTTCTTGTAGATGTCGATCGTCACGAATTCAGCTGCCAAGTAAGGTCCCAAAGATGAAAACTGTTTCCGCAGACTATGACAAGACTCTGGGTCGTATTTTAGAACGTTCCTTAACATTAAGGTCCACCTTAAATCTATTGTTCTCGGTGGTTTTACAATAGACTTAAGGTCGACCTTAACGTTAAGGAACGTTCTAAAATACGACCCACAGTGTTAGTTGATAAAGCATGCACGATGCATATGCTTTGGTTTGTCCCATGCCCATGTAGATAAAGACCGATGTGTACCACGCACGCCAAGGCCCTTCTCATTGCTATGTTGTAACGTGCTATAAATGTATGTGACATGAGTGTAGATACCTTGGCCAATTTTAGCGCTATTGCACTTCAAATATGGCCGCCATCTTTGGCTTATATCAAAAATACATGTAGATAAGAGAGGAACCTGGTATGATGTTGCCTGGAACATATCTACTTGACACTTGTTCGTTCTTCTGTTACATTCACCCAGGTGAGCACATGGTCCATGGACCATTTCATTAGACTGAAGTTACACTGACAGAAATCTGCTGTCATTCAAAGACAACATCCTTGTGCTATAGTAATGCATTTTATACACAAAATGTCTCCGTACCAATCGACCGTCCTATAAGAGCATCAACAACGAGACCATCAACTAGTCTAATGATAACATACCTCAGGCTAATCGCAAAAAACGAAACATACCATTATTGAGACAGGCTCTCCAGAGGCAGCCATCGGTGAAAGAAATAGCTTATAAATATATTTTGGGGAGATGTTGCTGTAATTCCCCACTTAGGATGTCCGCAGGGGCCTATTTACTATAGTTATATAGGCTGCCTGGTTGGTGAATTATCGCGGGGTATTTTCCCATATGACTATCAGATTTTGTAGCCGTAGCAAATATAACAGACGTGATTGCTTGGACATAATGTTCTACTCTGGTGGCATGTGGTTTTGTAAATTTGATAACTTGGCAATTGACTGGAGATTGGGTTTCGAATATCCTCTAAATGATGTTGATTTCTAGATTTGTTCTGACTCAGCAGGACGAGAGAGGCTACTTTGTCCGGTATGTCATATTCTCATCCTTATATCAAGGAGTAATGTGTTGTACAGGAACTCTAAACATGATGTCAATTGCAGCTCACTTCACTTGGATTGACACTTCGCGTGAGACAGGTTTAATGATGATGACACTAGACCGAGTGTGTGAGATTCGTCAATTGGACGATCTTCTGTGTCAATAGTCTGACAAGGAATCGTCAATGAACTACGGAAGTAACACTGAGGGTTGACAAACAACGAAGAGTCCGATAGATCCCGAACCACGGAAAGCGACAACAGTTCTGGAGTCAGTACGTTTGCCAGAGCTAGCGAACTCCCTGAACCGACGTCTCACCTGCTTACACCAAGATGTCGAGCACCTACCTCAGCCCCGACGCACTGACTAACCATCACGTTCATGGACAACCAATTGACACACTAAATGCCACTTTCCCACGGCGAATAACGGTGCAGGAACCCGCCATGTTTTTCCTTCACTCCCTGATTGTTATCCTCCAGTCATTTCAGAGGATGGCCACAACGGGAGACGGTTTTTTTTCTGTCAGATTGACTTGGGAGTGTAGGAGTTTTTCTTCTCCACCGAGTTGTCTCAGGCAATTCCATTCATTACTGATGAAGACGATTCGCGCTGCTAAAGGAATGAGTTTCTTTGCAAAACCAGCATGTCGTTTACTGTTGCTGTATGCGGCCATTGATGTTTTTAAATTCATTGAGGTGTTACAAAATCATGATAACTGCATCCCACTGGCATTGGATGGACAACCTTTGAACATCTTCTTCTACCTTCAATGCCTCAAATTTGATCTGTTTCATTCATTTCGTAAATTAGCCACTGCGAATGAGATTGTGCAACGTCCAGAGCGGCCAACTAATCACTACTTTACAAGGTAATCAGTCCAGCACAATGAGCCTGATGACTGAAAGAACAATTGGAAATTCGCTGGCGTGTCTTTTCAATACAACCCGACGTCTCTTTATTGGTACCTACCGCAAAAACGGACATCATTCCGTGGGACGGTTTGCTCCAAAGTGAAGTAGTAACAGGAATTAAGATGGCGGCCGTGGCGGCCATATTGGAAATGGCACTACAGGGGTTGATGATTCTTTCCATTCTTACATGTACTTTAAGTGCGGTAGTTTCATCGTGTTTTATGCCTTGTATATGTATTGACATTGGGTCATATGAATAAAGACTAGCAAATGCTTTTACTTGAATTTTGCAATACAAATACACTAGGCAATGCCGTACAAATCTGAAGTAAAAGCGCTTGCTAGTCTTTATTCATATGACAATATGCAGAGATTTATTTAATCTACAGCCACCAAGTAGAAAACCAATACTTCATTCCTTATCAATGACTGAGAGCGCGAGAAACACCTTTCCGTCAGCGCACCTGAGGGGTATCTGATGATTAAAAATCAGATCAGTGGTTTATATCCTCGTCATGCTGCTGATAGATTTCCGACGTGTTTTTTTTTCACAACGTGCTCAGTAATCATCACCTTGACTGCATCGGTCAGCTGAGTGGCCTTGTCAACGTCTCTTAGACGAATCCTTCATTGCGATCCACGCTGATGAAAACTGTCGTCCATATCGTGGCAAACTAACATCCAATGCACCGTGTTCAATGAACAAGTGCCTAACTGTCGATGAACAAAAAAGCAAGCCATTTCCTGGGAAAAAATCGATGGATTTTGCAATCACCATAAGATGAATTAAATGTAATAACCGCATGTACTTCTTCAATTTGCTTTGAAATCAGATTTGATGAATTTCATAAGGGAATAAAGATTAAGCCTGTCAATCGATGATGCTGGCAAAAAAAAATGGATTCTTTTCAATTAATGATGTAGAGAATTAGATTTGAAATTGAACGGTAGATAGACATGCTGCAAGGGGGATGGCTCTCTGACTCGATGAGCAGCTGCGAATGTAACATAGAGTTTGTGTGCGAGGCCATGAACTCATCAGGTACTGGTAAATGCTCGCCATATTCGTGAAAAAACTGCATTTGTAAGACGCCCTAATTAATTAGGTTAGTTCTGGATCTCACCGATGGGGTAAATTAATACCCCTACCGGTGACGTCAAGAACCAACCTCCACAACAGGCCCGGACTTGACAACTTCCGGTCGTCAATTCTACGTATATATATTATTCCATTGGATCTGCTACGGAGAGTAGTTGGCCTGGACATTGCTAATTCAATCAAAATTTGCGTTACCGTCAACTGAACCGTTATAAAATGTACATGTACATAAGTATTATAGGCTAAATAGACACTGCGACTGAAAAGTTTGTGCCGCGATGAAATTGAAATGATATTAGCAATTGGACAGACTGAGGCCGCCGCATCGCTGGAGTTTCTCCGAACTGAGTATTTGATGTATAACACGCCAGAGTGAATTTAATTACGAAATGGCACATTTTGTTCCCCTCTCCTTTATGCGACTGAAGTGATCTGCGATGTCCTTTGTCGTCAATAAGTGGTCTATACATGTAGTTGCCTGATTTTGATGGTATGTTACTTGTAGATGTCGATCGTCACGAATTCAGCTGCCAAGTAAAGTCCCAAAGATGAAAACTGATTCCGCAGACTATGACAAGAGACAGTGTTAGTTGGTAAAGCATGCACGATGCATATGCTTTGTTTTGTCCCATGCCCATGTAGATAAAGACCGATGTGTACCACGCACGCCAAGGCCCTTCTCATTGCTATGTTGTAACGTGCTGTGAATGTATGTGACATGAGTGTAGATACCTTGGCCAATTTTAGCGCTATTGCACTTCAAATATGGCCGCCAGGTCGCCATCTTTGGCTTATATCAAAAATACATGTAGATAAGAGAGGAACCTGGTATGATGTTGCCTGGAACATATCTACTTGACACTTGTTCGGACTTCTGTTATTACATTCACCCAGGTGAGCACATGGTCCATGGAACATTTCGTTAGACTGAAGTCATATTGACAGAAATCTGTTGTCATTCAAAGACAAAGTCCTTGTGCTATGGTAATGCATTTGTATACTCAAAATGTCTCCGTGCCAATCGACCGTCCTATAAGAGCATCAACAACGAGACCATCAACTAGTCTAATGATAACATACCTCAGGCTAATCGCAAAAAACGAAACATACCATTATTGAGACAGGCTCTCCAGAGGCAGCCATCGGTGAAAGAAATAGCTTATAAATATATTTTCGGGAGATGTTGCTGTAATTCCCCACTTAGGATGTCCGCAGGGGCCTATTTACTTAGTTATATAGGCTGCCTGGTTGGTGAATTATCGCAGGGTATTTTCCCATATGACTATCAGATTTTGTAGCCGTAGCAAATATAACAGACGTGATTGCTTGGACAATGTTCTACTCTGGTGGCATGTGGTTTTGTAAATTTGATAACTTGGCAATTGACTGGAGATTGGATTTCGAATATCCTCTAAATGATGTTGATTTCTTGATTTGTTCTGACTCAGCAGGACGAGAAAGGCTACTTTGTCCGGTATGTCTTATTCTCATCCTTATATCAAGGAGTAATGTGCTGTACAGGAACTCTAAACATGATGTCAATTGCAGCTCACTTCACTTGGATTGACACTTCGCGTGAGACAGGTTTAATGATGATGACTCTAGACTGAGTGTGTGAGATTCGTCAATTGGACGATCTTCTGTGTCAATAGTCTGACAAGGAATCGTCGCTGAACTACGGAAATAACACTGAGGGTTGACAAACAACGAAGAGTCCGATAGATCCCGAACCACGGAAAGCGACACGTTTGACCGCTGAAACAACTGACGTATTAAACACAGTTCTGGAGTCAGTACGTTTGCCAGAGCTAGCGAACTCCCTGAACCGACGTATCACCTGCTTCACCAAGATGTCGAGCACCTCAGCCCCGACGCACTGACTAACCGTCATTGCCTACCATCGTTCATGGACAACCAATTGACACACTAAATGCCACTTTCCCACGGCGAATAACGGCGCAGGAACCCGCCATGTTTTTCCTTCACTCCCTGATTGTTATCCTCCAGTCATTTCAGAGGATGGCCACAACGGGAGACGGTATTTTTTTCTGTCAGATTGACTTGGGAGTGTAGGAGTTTTTCTCCTCCACCGAGTTGTCTCAGGCAATTCCATTCATTACTGATGAAGACGATTCGCGGTGCTGAAGGAATGAGTTTCTTTGCAAAACCAGCATGTCGTTTACTGTTGCTGTATGCGGCCATTGATGTTTTAAAATCCATTGAGGTGTTACAAAATCATGATAACTGCATCCCACTGGCATTGGATGGACAACCTTTGAACATCTTCTTCTACCTTCAATGCCTCAAATTTGATCTGTTTCATTCATTTCGTAAATTAGCCACTGCGAATGAGATTGTGCAACGTCCAGAGCGGCCAACTAATCACGACTTTACAAGGTAACGAGTCCAGCACAATGAGCCTGATGACTGAAAGAACAATTGGAAATTCGCTGGCGTGTCTTTTCAATACAACCCGCCGTCTCTTTATTGGTACCTACCGCAAAAACGGACATCATTCCGTGGGACGGTTTGCTCCAAAGTGAAGTAGTAACAGGAATTAAGATGGCGGTACAAATCTGAAGTAAAAGCGCTTGCTAGTCTTTATTCATATGACCCAATATGCAGAGATTTACTTAATCACCAAGTAGAAAACCAATACAGTGGAACCTGTCACATTGAACACCTTGGTACTTTGAACAAACTTCATTCCTTATCAATGACTGAGAGCGCGAGAAACACCTTTCCGTCAGCGCACCTGAGGGGTATCTGATGATTAAAAATCAGATCAGTGGTTTATATCCTCGTCATGCTGCTGATAGATTTCCGACGTGGTTTTTTTTCACAACGTGCTCAGTAATCATCACCTTGACTGCACCGGTCAGCTGAGTGGCCTTGTCAACGTCTCTTAGACGAATCCTTCATTGCGATCCACGCTGATGAAAACTGTCGTCCATATCGTGGCAAACTCGCCGTGTAACTAACCTGATTTCAGATACCCTTGCCCGTCAATACAATTATTCGTTACATTTCGCGGCAGGTTGCGCTAGGAAACGTTTTTCTTCCGCGGTCGTCATCTGCCATACGGCGACGAAGCCCCAAAGACGCTCACTTCAGCAATAGGATGGATGATGGACCACGGAATCGATGAGAAGATGTTACGACGTGTTTTATACAATCACGACGATATCGACCTAGACGCTTCGACAGGCTCTCCGCCCAGTGGAGACTCAATCTCTCGGCCGATCGGCTCGCGATTTGATTAGCCGGTGATGCCTCAGGCATAAATATATATCAAAGGACATAGATAACCGTCCTTACCTATTCGCCCATCATGATGTCTGTAATGATTCAGACCCTAAAGCGGGTAGCTGGGTGATCCAACATGGATGACCAGACGGCCACGATCTCTGCCGATATTTGATTGAGTTGTCGCTCAACTGTCGAGTGAGTTTCTTTGATACGCAGCGCTTGCGGCTGAATTGTGGGGAAACAAAGCTTCCGGTCCCGATTTAATGATGGAAGTGGGCGAAGCTGTTACATGGCCGAGAAATACTGATTCAAACGGTTTAACACTTCGCCACAAAAGGAAACATGGCAATCTTACCATGGATTAGGCTACAATGCAGGCCCCAAACAACAAAAAGCAATTCTGACCAAATAAACTTCATGGGGTCCCCGTGCTACAAGTCGTTATCGTGTATAGGCACGTTATTCTGGTACTTTCGTATAAATCTCTGAAGCTATTGAAGAAGGCGGATATTACCGTCTGGAACTGACTTGTTCTATCAACATAGGGAAGACGGTATAGCCCAAGGAGCCAAATTTAGAAAGACGGAGCAGCCGAACACTAAAACTATATACATGTACAGTATAATCATGAGAACTTTTATGGTAAAGTTGTTCTCATTATACCAAACAAATTGGTCTATTAGAACATTCGAGATGATGTTTTTTTCTTCAAAAGTATAAGCAAATCTGAGCACAAGTTATGAATAGATCGGCATGAGATAAAAAATATGCTGACTAATCTAGACGGACAGGATCAAAACTGTGGACATGACCTTTTTGCCGGAGTGCCAAAGCGACGGTTCGACTAAATTCCACCCACGGGGTAAACATACTGCAAGGAGCACAGGGGAGTGCTCCTCATCTCGGGTACCGGAGACAGAACATTGAAGAATTTTTATTAGTCATAAGAAAAAATATGCACTTCGAGTCGTGCCATGAACTTTGAAATACTGAATGGCCAACATATGATGTATTAATAGCAATGAGTTGAAAATATCAACAAAACTTTTTATTGCTATTCAATATATTCCAATCGATCAAATCAATAAGGCAATAAAAACAGGGATAAATAGGTGCGTCGATATACGATGCCACAGAAACAGACAACAGCAATTGCATCAGGTTCTACATGTAAATGGATTACATCGTTCACCAAGTGCTTCATGCCACAATTTCAAAAAAGTCTATTTGAAAATCTGTATAATCTCTCAAGAATCGGATTATACGTGTTATAAATCTTGAAAATTTATAATCCTTTTATGATTTGGTTACAAGTTCTTTGAGCGTTTCTCGCATGTCGAAGGCAGCTTACCACCAGTTCTCTTTTGAGCGTCACATTCCGATCTTTAACCGGCTCTTCAAACGCAAGTGATATTCGATAATATCGCCAGCTTCTTTTATAGCTAAAGACGAAGTCTTTCCTTCGTTTGGCTTTGAAGTAGTCCAACAATGCCCCGCTCGGGATATATGAATCCATCGCTACGTTGACATGGCAGTCAATACAAATATGATAGGCGAAGCACCAATGCAGTCATGTTCTCAAGCTTGATTGCTTTTCCTTGGCTAACATGGTTCCTCGGCTTCAGGAGACAGGTTTTGCCCTGTCGAAGGGCAAGGAAGAAGCTACACAAATGGCATCCTTCCATAGCAGGGCTCTGTCTCGCTCTCCTCTTCGTACGCTCGCACAGGAAGTGGATGAAGAGGAGTGAGGTAAAAACACCTGCTGTGGGAGGATGCAAAATTGATGGCAAACTTTCGTGCATAATTATGTATAAAAACATTGTCGATATCGGTATGATACTGAAACAGAGATATTGGAAAATTATCAGTAATTATTTCTTCCAATTATTATTTCTTTTATTACCCATTCCCAGAGGGGAATCAACCATTGAACTATGTGTTCAGCAAATCAATAGATAACCCGAACTTTCACCTGAATGACGTTTGGAATGTGAATGAAGTATTTGAAATCTTGACGGTAAAAAAACATAGTCGAAGTATACGGTATGCGATCAGATGAATTTGAGCAGGTCATGAAGTTCATTTCCCTGAAGATATCGTGGCATCCAATGAAATAGCTTTGGGATATTGCAAATCATTGACGGCATAAGGACCCAGAGGGCTCTGATCAGACAATTTACAAATAGTGTAGGATGATTTTAGAGACCAACCGAAAAGCCATCATGCTTACTGTGCAAACACGATGTGATAAATAAAAAGGCAATTTCCAGAATGTTTGCGAATTTTCGACCCCCAACCGGGGTCTTCTTCAGGCTGGAACTTTACAATCCGAAACTCTAGAACAGACTGAGCTGAAACCCAAATGTAGATCTGAAGTATCCCATCCAAACCAAACTGTGCAAACACCGAACTTGGAGGAATTATACTGAAGTATAATTCCTCCAAGCGCCGAACGACAAGTGTAGGGTACAACATAGGCTGTTGAACACACAACACAGCCAAAATGCTTGTTTCACCGTGTCAACACAAGTCTGCACAGATTTAATCATCTAGTGCATGTGAACACACAACACGGACAAAGTGCCCAATAACAAGGCACGTTGCATAACACAAGTCACATACAATACGGTCAGCAATAGGCTCAAACTTCAGAAAGAGGTTTGCAATGACAATGGTCATATGAATAAAGACTAGCAAATGCTTTTACTTCAAATTTGTACGGCGTTGCTTACTGCATTTGTATTGCAAAATTCAAGTAAAAGCATTTGCTAGTCTTTATTCATATGACCCAACAGGACAATTTTGTCTGACAGAGACCTACTAGAAACAGGAACGACAAACAACCCTAAACCGATTCGAAGTATGGTTTCTTGCACGAAAACCGGGGAATGATCAGATGGAATTTGTGGCTTCCTTCATTGATGAGATTTTCAAGGGACACGACCGATCTGATAGCAGGTCTGGCCGTAACGCGACCTCACTTGCCGTGTTCTATTGGCTAATGGAGATGATGACCACGCAGCTTTCTCTGTCTAAGGTGGTAATTGTATAATGACCATCTCCAAGCAATCGTCCATTGGAGCAGTCAATAGTGATAATTGTCAATTACCATGCCCTCTCTAGCAAGATTAGTGTTGGACACAACTTGTTGATGATCGCTATGGAGTGTCGAGCGACTGGTGGAATGTGCAAAATCTCCGATAACAGAAGCCGGAGGCTGTATCACCGAAACTATCCAACTGTAAACAGACGGTGTGTCGAACAATTTGATAAGACGTCACCGACGAAGGGGAGACCACTCGGAAAGAGATGATGGAACTAGAATACCCTTCTTGCAAAAAAATGAATACCCACCCATGCACTGGTCTTTTGTACACGGGATCTTAACCAGCTGATAGAAAAAACACGGGTTAAGACGCAGACATATCGAACCATGGAACCAACAATAGCCTGTAACCAAATTAGCCTTTTTGTGTCGACTTTGATAAAAACCAACTTGAATTCACGACTGATTTCCAATAAAGTCCGCTGTATTGACTGTGTCCAACCTTTTTCTTGTCACTCACCGAGCACCTGTTGCCGCATTACCGGGATACTGAGAAGGATAAACCAATCGGTAGACCCTGTTGAAATCAAATTCTCACGACATAACGCAATTTGGACAGGTCTACTCGCCATATTGCTCAAATGGTGCGTATTGGCCAATTACAGTGGATCTCTTGTTGATTCGTCAAGAGGGAACCAATGAAATTAAGGGACACAATAGGATGTGTGTCTGACGTCATCATTATTTGTGATACCTGTGTTTTCACAAATTGAACTTGAATCCAACTCTGATTTCGCACGTCGTCTATCACTTCAGTCCGTTAAACCATTGAGAGTGACCAAATGTTGAAATAACTCCATGGCTGCTGGGCCTTTTAGTACAACACCCATGTAAAAGTGTGTTTCTAAATCTCTCAAAGCTATTTCCATTATCAGACCTGTTGTTCTGGCACCCTGACAACGCGGCATGCCATGAGCAAGAAGAAATCTTTTTGCCGAACACCATATTCCTGGGATTTACCACGTCGGATGTGAGTTCTTCCTCACAGTTTTAAAAATATATTAATCAGGAACCCATTTGTATGCGATGGTAAAAATGAGAGGAGAGTTTTTGACGTTGTTAGCTCACCATGGTGATAACGTAATCTTCGGTCAATACAGTTGTTGATAGCCTAAAGGATATTGACAAATTCAAAGTAACGCCAAGTTATGGACAAAAGCAGTTCTGGATGCCCATATCCGGGCTTCTAGTGTCGACGACAACTGCTTTTCCTCTCGGTGCACTGTTGTTCCGGTACTGTCTTCTCATAGGAGCTTGGTCTGCTGATGCTGCCTGCCAATTGAACACGGTTAATCAGTCGCAATTAGAGTCAAGCGCCTCTTAATTAGTCGGGCCATCAGTTGTCAGGCGAGGATCAAGACTTATTAATAGATACAACGGTGAAGAGATGGGGAGTCAACAACCGGGGAATCCACTTTTACCCATCACACATGCTGGCAGAAAATCCATGGCAAAACTCCGTATGCCTTTTTTAGCGATGTGATATTACCAATTCGCCAATCGATGGTTAATCTTTAAAAGAGCAGCAAGCGTGGTTGCTTCGCTTCAGAGACGGAGAGACGGTCTCGATTTATAAAATCAAATTAAATATTGAAATAAGCTGATAAATGTCAACACTCCCTACATCCCACGCACTCGTCGTATGAGGACTCTTATTTTGGATTGGCGGAACGATATTTATTCAGCAGGTTCTGCATCCANGACGTTTGGAATGTGAATGAAGTATTTGAAATCTTGACGGTAAAAAAACATAGTCGAAGTATACGGTATGCGATCAGATGAATTTGAGCAGGTCATGAAGTTCATTTCCCTGAAGATATCGTGGCATCCAATGAAATAGCTTTGGGATATTGCAAATCATTGACGGCATAAGGACCCAGAGGGCTCTGATCAGACAATTTACAAATAGTGTAGGATGATTTTAGAGACCAACCGAAAAGCCATCATGCTTACTGTGCAAACACGATGTGATAAATAAAAAGGCAATTTCCAGAATGTTTGCGAATTTTCGACCCCCAACCGGGGTCTTCTTCAGGCTGGAACTTTACAATCCGAAACTCTAGAACAGACTGAGCTGAAACCCAAATGTAGATCTGAAGTATCCCATCCAAACCAAACTGTGCAAACACCGAACTTGGAGGAATTATACTGAAGTATAATTCCTCCAAGCGCCGAACGACAAGTGTAGGGTACAACATAGGCTGTTGAACACACAACACAGCCAAAATGCTTGTTTCACCGTGTCAACACAAGTCTGCACAGATTTAATCATCTAGTGCATGTGAACACACAACACGGACAAAGTGCCCAATAACAAGGCACGTTGCATAACACAAGTCACATACAATACGGTCAGCAATAGGCTCAAACTTCAGAAAGAGGTTTGCAATGACAATGGTCATATGAATAAAGACTAGCAAATGCTTTTACTTCAAATTTGTACGCCGTTGCTTACTGCATTTGTATTGCAAAATTCAAGTAAAAGCATTTGCTAGTCTTTATTCATATGACCCAACAGGACAATTTTGTCTGACAGAGACCTACTAGAAACAGGAACGACAAACAACCCTAAACCGATTCGAAGTATGGTTTCTTGCACGAAAACCGGGGAATGATCAGATGGAGTTTGTGGCTTCCTTCATTGATGAGATTTTCAAGGGACACGACCGATCTGATAGCAGGTCTGGCCGTAACTCGACCTCACTTGCCGTGTTCTATTGGCTAATGAAGATGATGACCACGCAGCTTTCTCTGTCTAAGGTGGTAATTGTATAATGACCATCTCCAAGCAATCGTCCATTGGAGCAGTCAATAGTGATAATTGTCAATTACCATGCCCTCTCTAGCCAGATTAGTGTTGGACACAACTTGTTGATGATCGCTATGGAGTGTCGAGCGACTGGTGGAATGTGCAAAATCTCCGATAACAGAAGCCGGAGGCTGTATCACCGAAACTATCCAACTGTAAACAGACGGTGTGTCGAACAATTTGATAAGACGTCACCGACGAAGTGGAGACCACTCGGAAAGAGATGATGGAACTGGAATGCCCTTCTTGCAAAAAAAATGAATACCCACCCATGCACTGGTCTTTTGTACACGGGATCTTAACCAGCTGATAGAAAAAAACGGGTTAAGACGCAGACATATCGAACCATGGAACCAACAATAGCCTGTAACCAAATTAGCCTTTTTGTGTCGACTTTGATAAAAACCAACTTGAATTCACGACTGATTTCCAATAAAGTCCGCTGTATTGACTATGTCCAACCTTTTTCTTGTCACTCACCGAGCACCTGTTGCCGCATTACCGGGATACTGAGCAGGATAAACCAATCGGTAGACCCTGTTGAAATCAAATTCTCACGACATAACGCAATTTGGACAGGTCTACTCGCCATATTGCTCAACTGGTGTGTATTGGCCAATTACAGTGGATCTCTTGTTGATTCGTCAAGAGGAAACCAATGAAATTGAAGGGACACAATAGGATGTGTGTCTGACGTCATCATTATTTGTGATACCTATGTTTTCACAAATTGAACTTGAATCCAACTCTGACTTCGCACGTCGTCTATCACTTCAGTCCGTTAAGCCATTGAGAGTGACCAAATGTTGAAATAACTCCATGGCTGCTGGGCCTTTTAGTACAACACCAATGTAAAAGTGTGTTTCTAAATCTCTCAAAGCTATTTCCATTATCAGACCTGTTGTTCTGGCACCCTGACAACGCGGCATGCCATGAGCAAGAAGAAATCTTTTTGCCGAACACCATATTCCTGGGATTTACCACGTCGGATGTGAGTTCTTCCTGACAGTTTTAAAAATATATTAATCAGGAACCCATTTGTATGCGATGGTAAAAATGAGAGGAGAGTTTTTGACGTTGTTAGCTCACCATGGTGATAACGTAATCTTCGGTCAATACATTTGTTGATAGCCTAAAGGATATTGACAAATTCAAAGTAACGCCAAGTTTTGGACAAAAGCAGTTCTGGATGCCCATATCCGGGCTTCTAGTGTCGACGACAACTGCTTTTCATCTTGGTGCACTGTTGTTCCGGTACCGTCTTCTCATAGGAGCTTGGTCTGCTGATGCTGCCTGCCAATTGAACACGGTTAATCAGTCGCAATTAGAGTCAAGCGCCTCTTAATTAGTCGGGCCATCAGTTGTCAGGCGAGGATCAAGACTTATTAATAGATACAACGGTGAGGAGATGGGGAGTCAACAACCGGGGAATCCACTTTTACCCATCACACATGCAGAAAATCCATGGCAAAACTTCGTATGCTTTTTTCAGCGATGTGATATTACCAATTCGCCAATCGATGGTTAATCTTTAAAAGAGCAGCAAGCGTGGTTGCTTCGCTTCAGAGACGGAGAGACGGTCTCGATTTATAAAATCAAATTAAATATTGAAATAAGCTGATAAATGTCAACACTCCCTACATCCCACGCACTCGTCTTATGAGGACTCTTATTTTGGATTGGCGGAACGATATTTATTCAGCAGGTTCTGCATCCAAAACGCATTTTCCTCTTTGTCGATGTATTTCATAGTCTTAGTCTTCATTATAGTTCACAAACTGTGCATTATTTAAAAGATTATTACGTGGAAATGTACGACAATTGTTTTGAGGAGTAATTTTCCCCTCCGGAAAAACTGATGTTTCCATGTAATCGAAAACCAATATGCCAGAAGAGACTTAGAAAGATTTTTAGAAAAGTTGTTGGAGTTTGGTTTCCTGGATTGTGAGGGAGGCTTTCATGCGTTGGCAGTTTTATAGGATTTTAAAGAAGGTTTTTGTTTGATGTGAAGGAAAATGTTACGTTTTAGTAAGGTATCGATGAAGCAGAAAATGAACTCCGCAGCTCTTGGAAGACGTGCTCATCTCAATTCAAGATATTTCATTCAAGTCAACGAATGCTTTGCCTTGGATATGACTTGGTCTAATGTGGTTTTACTTTCACTTCTGTAAACCTTTGGAAATAGTCTTGAAAGATGATGCCTACACGTGCTGATTTCCTTACATTTTGTATTGAAAACCCTGAAAGAAACCCACAACGAATTTGATGATGTTTGAAGGTAACATGCACAATGACAAAATGGCTTCGGGATATACGTATGTGATGTGGTTGCTCAGTAAAAGCAAACATCAGAAGGAAAGTTTCGATAAAACATAAATACAGTAGTGTCGAACAGATTGTGACTCACCATTTCCTGCACTGTTTGCAGCGGGCGACGCGTAACACGATACATATAACGACGCTACTACTATCATCTTACTCATTGTCAGGAAATGTCAAAATTTAATCCCCTCGTTTTCGTCTTTGGTTACCTTCGGAATGGTATTTATGTTTATGGGTTTTTCATAAGTTCTACGACTGGATACGAGACAATTTTAGACAACACTTATATGTCACGACATGTGGGGTTTAGATGATTCTCCGATATGTCATCGGGAAAGTTTGGACAGTTGATTTGATTAGGGGACAGCAAAGGGGCGAATGGACTCCAACTGGTAATTGAAATCCAACTGCGTGCATTGTTGACTTCCTCCTAATAGCTCACCTCGAACAATTACAGATAAAATATCGTGTTTAGCATTCCCCAATCAGATTCCGTTTCCACGCAGCTGTGTCATTCGAGTGGCATGCTTTTGTCAAATATATTGTCATAACTGACGAAGGCAGCCAAAGACTCGTGATTTTCGAATAAATTTCATTGAAATTCAATGTTACCTGAGAGAAATGATGTCGAACTGAAACAGCAAAAGAAGACGATGACGTGACAGCGTCTGTGTCTTCAGTTTCATTCGTTGACTTCAAATGAATATCACGTTTTACCCGGGGCGTCGAATATCCAACATTAGCACACCTTGACTGGCTTAACTGCCCAGGGGTATTGTATGATTAATAATGATTTTTATGGGACACATCAGAAAACAATCTGCGGTCTGTCTGAAGCAACTTTAGCTTGCTGGATGAGTTCAAAATGTGCACATGTACTCGGCAGTTTGGTGAAGGAAGAGCTGTCACGAAATGTTACCACGCCCTGCTCTGTTTCAACAGAATTGCATCCGTGTTCGTTAGCTTCTCAGGTATCTGTAGAGAAGGTATTTGAGATAAATTCAAATGGATAATAACTAAATGACGCGTAAAGAACCACATCTTGCCTTCGCGTGGCAAATTTAAACCCGTTCTTTCATATTAATAGCAGTCTATTTCATCGTTTTTGCATAAAATAATGATAAACTGTAGCAATAATTGATCCAAGTGTAAAGCAGTACCCTGAGCGCATAAGCACTCATGCCGACTTATTAAGTAATCAATTTCATACCCAGCGATTCGAGCAAGACTTACGAGGAGGATCTAACATGGTTAATGGATCTGGTGGTCTCTGGATGTCATAAGCGTAAAGTATATTTCTTTTACAGACGGCTAACTTCATGGCACCAAGGGATTCCGGTAAGCCAGACAATGGTGGCACGGGAGTTCGCTAAGCTAGGCAAGTTACAATCCAGTCTAGTGTGTTAGGGACTTGGCCGGCACACGGGGGAACTATCCGTCAGCGGCACGGTTGAAGGAGCCGATGATAGCAGTTTATTCATACATCGACTGTGTGGGAAGGTTGTTGACTATGTGATTGATCGACCGAATTATTCAGGATTGCTGTGTTGTTCCACATCACTCGAAGTGTAGACACAAAAGCGATGCCAAGCCAGACACAGTTTTTTTTCAAAACGTCGGCGACAAATGAGAAGGAACATTTACTGTGTCTACAACATTTGAACAAACGACATTCGTTGGTTGAAATGATAATGATACCTTTGCTTTGTTTGCTTAATCTCTGTCAACTATTCTAAGTTTAATCATCCCTCCCTATTAAGTAAACAATAGAATACGACGTTTTCCAAAATGGATGTTGTTTGGTTCTCTTTCACCCGTGACGGATCGCTTTAAAGCACCATTGCTTTTGAAGTCCCTGAGGTCCAATCAGTCAGC
This sequence comes from Notospermus geniculatus, assembly GCA_002633025.1. NCBI lineage: Eukaryota > Metazoa > Nemertea > Pilidiophora > Heteronemertea > Lineidae > Notospermus > Notospermus geniculatus. The sequence continues at coordinate 314,291 of NMRB01000044.1, forward strand.
CATGGTTGGACGGGCTCAGATTTGGTTGTTCGTACTTGAAGGTTTGCTATTCGATGTTAAGCTCTCTGCTGTTAGTCAGATTCAAGCAACGTGAAACCAGTTTATTTTTCAAGGCAATTCTTTCTTGTTCTGTCTGTTGATCAGTTGGGTGTGATGGATGGTTCTTAAAAATATTCACTCGAAACAGAGGTTACTCGTACATTACCATGGACAGCTTCGAGGATGTTTTCTCATTCCGTTATTTACTTTTTATCGTGAAGGTTCATGGACACCCTACAGTTTGGCATTCTCTTCGTTCTTTCATAATTCAAGTTTACGATCAACGTTCTACATGAAGATTAGCCAGGTCTTTAGGTAGACCAAGCAACGGCGCTAAAAACACCAGATGAAACAGAACTTCAAATGATAACCTTGAGCAAAGATTGTACATCCCTTAATCGGATTATAGTCGTTTCATTTTTCTATTTCGTGTCTTAAACCAAACCGACTGATAGGTGACCTTGACATTTTGTGGTGGCCTTGACGAACAGAACCGGAAGTTGATACAAATGACAACTCAATGTCATTCAAATTTGAATTGTTTTACATGTACACGAAATGGGAAATTCAAACTCCTGAGTAACACAGTCGACGTTTATCAGACTAGTAATAACGGCGTCTCTGGCAAGCACAAGAGGACGCCGTTTGTTAGTTACATCAGGAAGGGAAGCTTGATGATCAATTAGAATGGCCTTCCATCTCAACTTGGACGAAGAAAAGACACTAACCCTGATGATGTAGCAATTGCTTATGAAGATATGATTAGATCACTCATATTCTCATATATCAAGAATAATGCAATATTAAGGAGGCCAGTCCTTGACCAGTTCATAAAGAAGGTCGTGAATCATGTTGAAAGTATCAGCCATAATGCTTCGTCAGAGTGATCTCTCAGGGAAACTTGAAACTCGAGGCTAAGTACAAAATGACGTTTGGAAACAGAGAAATAGTCCCATCTTTGATCTACGTGATACGTTCCATCCTGTCCATCGTTGGTAGAGAGTGCTTCTGGCTTACCCACATGCCACATAAAGTAACAGTAAAGGCAAACCAAAGCTCAGGCTTAAAAGGCTGGATCCCATCTCTCATGGGTTGCTGTGATGGACAGCTTCAAGAACTACAATACTACTCTTAGCTTTTAGTGTCATTTTGCCTCGGTAATTCACCCGGCCCTACCAAACCACCGGTTATAATCAGGTTTTGCCGACCTTGTACTTAGCAACGCTGCCTTCATATGCATATCATCAACTGGTGATGAGTTGCAATCTAACTGCTATCACACGCTGAATTGCATTCCAACTATGAACTATGTCGAACCGTAGGCCCACTGCTCACAGTCCATTCTTCAGGGTGCAGCACATATCACAGGCTGGGGTTCCAACACTTCACCTACAGGCATTAGTTATCCTCTGGAAAGTGTCTTGGTATGTGTGCACGCAAACATACACAGCTTCTTAACCTTTCGACTGACTAACCCAACACGCAAAGTATAGCTAGTGTGCACAAACAATACGTATACTAATAACTATAGATGTGGCACCTCACGGTGACTAAATTGCCATCCGATATGTAAGTGTTATTGACAGATATGACAACACATTTGCAAATCTCGACTTGATTGAACCGAACTAGATATCAATATTCCCTGATATCGATCCGCGAGTTCGTCGGTGCGCGGAGTCATTCCATATATATATGATGTAGTGGACCAGGTCACATTGGATTTATGGCCAATTTTGGTTCTATTGCCGTCTATCATGCGACAAATTTGAAGATACTTGACAATATTATCAGATTTTGCTCACTGTGTCATGAATAAAATAGTCACATCGGAACAACACTGGCACATTTCTCGTCTGATGGCCATGAAGTCGATGTATCATGTTATCCATTGGAAACTTTTTGATAAAGTCGAACAGTATTTGAGGACAATATTCAAAATCTTCACCAGGTGAGAATTAGGAGAGGTACCCTCTCTAGCTCTAGATCTCTCCGTATCATAAGTCGAACAAGATCCAATCCATGTCTAAAATTATATATCCGAAATTCCTATCCTGTCATATAGTATTTCAAGGTTGCACGGCATGCAAATGATGATTGCTCTTCATTCACCTCATTCTTTTGCAAGAGGCAAATGTCCCTAACACCATGACTTCAAACAATACCAGTCAATCCAAACCCGTAACAGAATCTCATATATGTATTCCACCACTCTTTCAAAGGCACAATCACTGGCATAACGTTCATTTTATTGCCCAAATAGCAATGTCAGGCCATTTGCTTAGTCGGAGCTGTGGCATACTAATATCTTGAAACAGGGGAAGGCACGTTCTTCTTTACCAGTAAAGACCCCGCAGTTTCACATAAGGCTTCGTATAATCGCCTTGGAAGTGGATACTTAGCACCCGTCACAGCGTAATCGTTATTCATAAAATACTCCTGCTTGTGGGAAGTTGTGAAGAATACATAACGCGTCCTGGATGGGAAGTTGGCTCTCCATTTGTGATCTCCATTGATTTCAACGGAGTTCGATACCCGTATTATTGACCTTGCATTGATTTTCAGGTTTTAGGGTCAAATAGATTGAAAACTCAGCTGAATCAGGTCTCCCATCATTGAAAAACCATTACCATGACTATTTCTACAAAGCTTGTTGAACAATCACCTGCCATTCCAAACCATCTGACAGAGACATAAATCGTTTTTCACGAGTTGTCAATCAATTTGAAAAGTCATCGATTAAACATGATCTTTATGGAGGATCTCAAAATAGCATATGTGACTTTTAATCAAAAACCGTTCTGTGAATGGATGTAGGCAGAGGAATTATAGGAAATCTATATAATCTGATGCAGGATCGTCAGCCGATCATATAACAAACGTTGGCCGAGATATGAAGATTTTTGGAAATAGAAATTAATACGTATGCCACTGAACGAGTGTATCACGGTAAAAGCTCCTTCAAAGTAAAGTCTGTTGTAGTCTTTTTTCAAAGACTTCATCGTTCACTTTGCACGAATATAAGATAGTTGACAACGTGACCCTACTTCACAGCGTCGCGCGCACAAGACGACGGGAAAGTTCCCTGATTGTCCATTTGCCACAAACCTATTTCAAATCGCTGGGTCAAATCGCTCTAATATCACCAGTTATCGTCGTTGCTAAAGGTTCGACAAGGCAACGGAATGGCCTCATCATAAATTTTCGCCCGGAAGTGATAGAAATGTCGTTTGGGCCCGCGTTCCCTGGCAACACGGTGCCCTTATATTAGTTTGAAAGATCAGGACGGAAATCTCCTTATGACAGCATCAATCTTTGAATCCTGGTCCCACTGACAGAGAATCGGTCGGTGAGCAATTGGTGGAGGAATATCCGCGTTAAATAGAGAGATTTGTACGGCTTTTGTTTCTCAACCCCGACCGATGAAGGGCCAAACCTCGGAGATAGCAGAGAGCCTCAAACTATGTCGTAGTCTAGGCAATGTATGGAACATGGAAAACGATTTTATGTCGAAATATGGCGATAATTCTAAGTACATGTATACGGAGCCAAGTCATGATTTTGATGTATCTCAAAAATCTCATTTTATCTGATGAAGCTAATTTGCCAACTGACTGGTCTTGTCGACGCCGTCTACGATGGTAACCACAGGCTGCATGGCTCTTCACATTAATTTAAGATAGCTGGAGTCCATTCTTACCGAAGTCGTTCCCAGTTCTTCGCCCCACCTTATCTTTCCCGCACATTACACCACGGGGATCTTAAATGGTATTGGAAAACCAAACAAATCCGCATCAAACAAAGCAGTCTTCTTCTCTTTTCATTCTGTGGCTTCCAGCAGCAAGATGATACCGCTAGGGAAATGACCACTTTTTCCGGTCGGGCTATGTCTATTGGGCGTGTCTGCTCTTTCCAGATTGAGGTAAACAGTACATCAAGAAAGGGACAAGTAATTGAACATCAAATGGCAAAGTTGAGGCTGAGGAATCGGCATAATCAGAAGACAAGACTGACTCAACTTTGGCCTTTTTTATTGGTATACTAATGGTCCTGCTATCATAGCTACGCCATTCAATCTACAATTGTTATTAGGCCAATTCTGCCATCATGAGCAAATGCCAACGCACAAAATCATCATTACCATTTTTTCGTAGCCAATGTAGCTATCGTTATCTTTTCAAGGCCAAGGTACATGTATCTGCAATTATATTAAGAAAGCCATTATATCCCAATATAGCTATCCAGTACTGGTTTCACAACGCAATCTGGAACGGTTGGTTCCACAGACTTCTTTTCTGTTGTTTACACATCATGTTCTTTCTGGGACCATGTATCTCTTATTGTCATAGCCGATCAATTTATAATCAATATTGTTTCGTGATCAATCAAATCATCTTGCCGAGGTCAGAGCATCTCATTGTCTTTGCAATATTCAAGACATGCAAGTATTATGAACGTCTAATGTCAATGACTTAGAGCCAAGTCCATCGCATGTCTGACGCCTGCACGCGTTTGCCAACGACCGCTTTGGTCTCCCTCCTTCATCGATTACATGAATATCTACATGTATGTACATATGTAATGTAAATTCGCCAGTTCTCAACAGGCCCTCTCACGTCACGACTACCATCATACATGTATATGCCGAGGTCACAAGCCGTATTAAACAGCGACATCGTGGGATATTAAACGTACAAGGTAAACTGTAGGATCTTCAAGACAGATTAACCTGTCACAAAGATACTCATCAAGTACCTCATAAGCTAACGGTATCTCACAATACCGGTTCTTGTTTGTTTCACTAGTAATTATCGTTGGTCTTTCTCTTCGGATTCGGGAATACCCTTGTGTACCTGGTAAAATTACCATCAGATAATAGAAACCAGCTTTACTCATTGTTTGCTTCCTTCCGAGGAGAGTTTCTTGCCTCATTTCTCTTGATAACTGGCCTTTGAGAAAGTCACATCGACACGATATGCCTCTTTTTCCATTGCCCACTTGAGACTGTTCCATTTGAGAAGAAGTCGATATGTCAATCCGTTGGATGTGAACACTGGTTGTGGCACTCGCAACAAAGTTTCAAGATTCATTCGCCCACACATCAGGTAAAGCCGTCATCAGAATCCTGTTTTCCTGCGTTCGGATTAGAGCATCAACTTTTCACCTCAATCCAGAATCAGATTCTATTGGGATTTTATTATTTCCCTTTATTGGTGGTTAACCCACGGGTGATTACCGCCCACGGCATTTGCGACTGTTTCAACATGGATCAAGGAGTCTTCAATGGTACCTTTCGAGCAGCCCGAATCATTAGTACAACATCCGTCAGGAACTTCTAGCACATGTATAGTAGCAAGGAGTTAATTGATTGATGTTAAAATGACGAATCTAGCCTTCTCTCTTCCAGAAATAACGCTAAATGCCAGAAACCACAATTTGTTTTCTCCAAAACTGAGACAAACCGAAGAGTAACACGAATACCATGTCTTCGCCCAGAAGTGTCAGCAGTCACCTCAGGGTGGAAAAGAATACTTCTAATGTCGTTTCGAGTTAAAGAATGGTACCACGCGAGGCAGTCCAGGGACGATTCCCTGGACTGCCTCGCGTGGTATTATTCTAAATGATGACCTTTCCAAACTGCTGCTGATTTTCGCCAGACTCGCCCCTGGCCACAGGAAAAACATCAAATAACACAATAACAGGCGTGGATTTCGATCATCTTAAAAATTACAGGTTTCCAATAAAATGCCTTCGACGCTATTTTTGATGCAAAAGTTCACTTGCATTCTCGTATTGCCTAATGTTCTTACAACGTTTTTATCATCGACTGACTGATGGTTCTTGCTAGTGTGAAAGTATGAAAATGACAGCCTGAGAAATGTCCTCCCAAGAAATGCCAGATGTATCGGACAGCGTTCGGCTGGGCATACACCATTAGTTACCTTCTTTAACTGGACCACAGGCTATAGCCGCGCTTGCCTTTAGCTACAAATGGTGTCTTTCTTCAACAACCGAGTTTATCTCCGTCCTGAACACGAGGGCTAACGGTTCGTTGACAACTAACAACATCCGGGCTCCGAAGGTGTCTGATTTACCATATATTGTATCGGCTGCCGGAAGCTTCCGGTTCCTTCAAAACGAATCGGTTGTCAATAGTAACGTTTTGACGGTGGAAACGAAACCGTGGAGATATATTTAAACCGTATAGCGTCAAGCAATGTCACATTATCCATCACTTTGTGAGGGCATTCTTCCACATTTGACAGATAATACGGCGGCACTTCCTTCGGCGAGGAAAGAGTTGTTTATCTCGAGTCTAGTCTGCAGCGACAACAGCATTTTCAAGGAATATGATGCGGGCCCGAATGATATTACATCTACTTTAAGTCTACAGTGAATTGGTGAAATGTCAACTTGACGGCCAGCTTTGAGATCAAAGTTCAGACTAACAGAAAAAA
>NMRB01000044.1:320992-339347 GCA_002633025.1 Notospermus geniculatus
GCTACGATCTAGTCGCAGGTGACCTGAACACGGTTACGATTCGCTGCGCGCAGATGCCGCCTGTTCCAGGATGATCGTACGCATTTTTCGTTTTTGTGACCTGACCGTGCTTGCGATCCAGCTGATGCCGACGACTGTTCCGTCGTGGCGCAAGCAATCGCAGTGTGACCTGACATCCGCACGATCTTTTTGATCGGCAACTGATCCCGCAAGTGAGTCGCAACTGCAGTCATGTCACACCAGATCGGCGACTGATTTGTTCCACGCTGTCGTGCCTCAGACGCAAAGTGATCCGGAAGAGTCAGCGTGCGCCTGTTCTGTGCCATCGCAAGGTCGACCTGACATCCGCATTAGGGAAGTGAGGCATACAGGCGTGGAGCGAGGAAATTTGATATAGGCTGCAAAAGGTGAACCACCTAAACTATCAAATGTTCATACGGATTTACATTTCCATCTTACTTCCATACGACTCCACCGTTCTCACTCATAGAAGGAGTTGGTGTGACATCCAATCACAGCTGCGTGCATGGGTCACATGGGCAGCTCCCAACGAACCAATCTAGTCACGGGTGGACTTCTGGACACCTTTTTTCTGGCAACGATGCTGGTCGACACGTTGTAGCCTAGAGGGTATTTCTATCCCCCTGGGATCACGCGACGAGGTATCCGAAGGTTCCATGAGCCCCTCTGTATTGAACTTTATGCTACTTTCAAAGTGTTAGGAGAGTGCAGGTAGAGGTCTCGTGACTTGTGAAGGTCCCCAAAATGCTCGCCCAATACGTAGGCCTACTTCAAAGAATCAAGCCCTTGATTTCAACACACATTGAAAACACTGCAGGCAGAGTTCTGATCTAGAGAGAGCATAGTACATGTTACACTACACTAACGTCAGGCACTCTCTGAATTCAATCACAGTGTGGCTCAATCACTGCTGTGGCGTGGTCTTTCATCACACCATAGCTTTCGTTCGCTTTTCACGCCTGTTGGCCTCCCAGCTCGTTTCTCCCTTGCTTTTCAAACAGTACCGAGGGTCACTCCGGATGTCACCGATTATGATAGATGGACCATGATGAGGCGATGATACATACAACATTATTGATCTCGTATAGCCCTGCACGGGTGTCTAATGGACAGCCGCCCAGACAAATAGCCTATTTGGATGACAATGCTGATACGATTAGGTCACTGTATGTTACAGGGTCACTGCTCTCACAGACCCTACACATATCATGACAATCATCGAGTATACCATGGGATGGGTTAAAAAAAAGTTGGCTCGTAGCTCGTATTTTGTGTGAATGGCACCTTGACGTTTTTATCTGACACATCATCCTGGGCCATAAGGGTTGATCACAGAAGTATTCTGACCTTATGCCAGACTGACCAAACACACAGTTTGAATGGAACAAACGCCAGGTTGATCAAATGCCAAGGAATATCCAATGACACGTATGCAGAAAACCAATACCAACATACTAGACATTTGTATGTCATACCAAAGCATCTCTTAACCTTATGTGGCTGTTTGTACATTCTGAGTGGGTTTCATCCACAGTCCCGAAGGTTATAGGTAGGCATCCTGCCACTTGGCGAGACAGGGAACCTGCGGTCTACATCATTGATTCCTGCTATATGGGCTACTAAATCTTCGAGCGGCTAACGAACGTAACGAGGAACTTGGTTTGGTTGCTGGAATCAGCGCCGGTGTGATGTTGGCCCCAAGTTTGTCTTGGTGTCGAGAGGGTTTAAGGCGATAACGAAGGCAACGGACGACACCAAGTGAAAATGCCAGTGAGAAAAAATCTCCTGATCCATTCTGATTCACTCAAAATTACCGGCCGTACACGTCTACAAAAGCCATTACACCGTCACCTGACGAACATGGGCTGCAGCCGAAAAGTACCATTCAGACTGACATTTGGTCCGATGATAACGGTCTTGGTCAGGATTAACGCTGGTATAATTAGATGGTCCAATCATGGCGAAATGTCATCATATCAATGTGTCTAGACACTGTATGAACAGCTAGCTCGTCCCGACCCTGGAGTCATTTCTACTTGAATTGGTTCATTCATTCATGTAGAAAAACCTCATACATGTCTACAGGGTATACACACCACTTGTGCCCACTTTTTCTGCCGAATTCAAGGTATGTTACTTCGTTGACAGGTCCAGTCCACAATTCCTCGATAATCCTTCTCGTTTTTCACCCGGGGTGACAAATGGACAGTGACATTTAAGTAAGAAACGTTTGAGTGGCCTGTATTGCTTTTAAGATTAATCACTTCTAGTACAGGTGTGACATATCCGCATGGCTTTGTTAAAAGGTGTTGGTGACATAATCCTCCACAAAGGAACACTGCGGGTTGATCCAGCAGTACAATAGGGCCCAAACTTTGCTTTGAGGGAAAATATGATCCATGTAATAGGATCAGGAATTTGAGACAATGCGAATGTGCTTTCTGGAGTTAGTCATTCGCTGAACATAGACTGCACCTTGCGACAGGGGCAATAACTCTGCGAACCTAGCCACTTGCAGCAAGGTTGCGACTCGTACGTGGTATGACACAGAACAACAAAGGCAATTAGAGGAAGCAACAAGGCCAGAGTTGGCAGTTGCCTTGGTGGTGTTGCTCACTCCACTCAACGTGCTAGCTGTAATCACAATTAGCTTCTGTCGGTGGTAGAGCGTTTCAAACCTGACGTGCCTGAAGGGCACGTTGATGGACGAGCACACAGCAGACCTTCCGGTGTAAATGCCGTTATTTGTCAAGCAAGGTTGGGGATGCGTTTCTGAATCACAGTCATGTTTAATCCACTGTAGTTAAGAGGACGATATCGGCGGTTAGCCATGGCTTGTCTCATACATTTCCAGCATGACTTATTTGATACCTTATTGAGACAAGTGAAATTTGCTCAACAAACCAAGGTCCCTTTGATCCTGCATTGGGCCCGGTTGGGTCATTCTGTTCACTCATTGCACATGTTTCAAATGACTGTGGGGGAAGTGCATGTCGATCTTGGTTGCGATCCGATATCCAATATGGCCGTCAGGCGGACATCTTGGATTTCATATTCCGGACTATTACTACCGAACAGCTTGCAGAGCCAGAACGAACCCATGTATCATTACGCACGAGTGGTGAGCTGCTGGATTGGCAAATGCTGTATTACTATCACGTTCAGTTGTAGGTCTTCAAGTACCTTCAGCCGAAGAGGCGGCCTTGAAAACCTCAACAGCACTTTGTTTGACCGCCAGTATGTGACCATGTTCGTCTATGGAAAACAGATTTCCCGCGGTCGGCATCTCTTTGATGTGTGCACATTTCAAACTGGAAACAGCATACAAAATTGGTCTGCAGAAACATTTTAGAATGATATGCAGACCAGTATCCGTTGTGAAAACAAACACCTGACTTGGTGTATGACCAGAGAGCTCGCTAAACAAACTTAATGGGCTCAAGGGGGCAGATCAAGCGAGTTCAAAGTAATTTTCATGTTCTAAATTACGCTTAAACCCAACTCATTTTCACTTTCCAAACATTTATAAATTGTCCGCATGATTTTTCCTGTATTAGTGATTCAAAATGGTTTATTTCAAGAACTGAAATGAATACCTGTGTAAGGAATACCCGACCTAAAAGCAATGTCCACTTCCAGCAGAAGCACATTCCTCTTAGTGTGGCCTGGTCCTTCAGTGTACATTTCATTTATTATTCATGTCACTTAGCGACGTGATCCAATCAAAATGTGTCATTCAAGGTCACAGTTGTATTTCATGTAAACAAAAATTCCCATCAAAAATTCAGCTAGATAGAAATTTCTGTAATATTCTCCTCTATAACAATCTGAAAGAATAATTCATGAAGTGAATAATATTTATTTCGTACAATAGCTTATCAGAGTTTAAATCATTCATCACGGTTACAAAAAACCTTACTGACATTTCAAGAATGCATTCCCTATTGTCCTCAATATCGACAAATTACAAATAAAAACGAATCCGTTTTTTCAGCTTTTTATCATCAGATTTCTGAAGCCTTGGTAAATAAATAACGAACAGAAGGATTCTTCTAAAGAAGCATTTTTCCGAACATTGGCTTGTTTTCGAAAATCGTGCATCTTCAAAGACAACAGATTTATTTCGATCGCAAAAATCGACATGAGCAATGAGTGTCAGGTTATTATTTATCGACAAATCGGGCGTTTATTGAAATGGATCCGAACTAATATCAAATAGACTTACCATTAGCGAACGGGGCTAGGACTGCCGTTGGTACATAAATACGTGTTCAGCTAGAAGAAATCAACGCATTTCGGACCATGCGTTATTGTTTTTTCCACAAACATCCAAGGCTGTTTGTGGATGAAAGCGCCCTTCCTTTTAGACGGAGAATACAAAAAGCAACAATTAGACGGAATTTTTAACGATGTTTAACCAACACCTATCTACCCAGAAGGAACGTAACAGACCAAACGATGACAGATACAAAGAGAGAAAATACATGCATTACGTCTTCACTGTATTCCAGTCTCGATCAATTTGACAAACCTAACAAGATGATATTCAGATTGTTTGAATAGATGCCGTGGGTGTAATCTATATTAAGCCCTGCGATCAATTATCTATTAATAATAGTAATTAAATAATGATGTACTAATAAGGGGATGAGGCGGTTTAGATTCACTGAGTTCAACTAATCATCATCTTCGGGCTTCGAATAACAACTCATCTTCCCCAGCTGGAGCGTTTTTATGAAGGGTCAATCTCCGGGGGTTGATGTCGGTGCAGGTGACAAGCTCAGTGTCACTGATAGTGAGCACCCATCATGCTAAGTGGCCCGACATCGTAGCATATCATCATAACCTGCCAGTCGCCGGCCACGTACGCATACCACTGGAACATACCCTCTTGGAGGCCCAACGTCAAACGTCGGTTACGCCACAGACACGTCACCGGCAGGTATACAAGTACCAATCCCTCGAGAGGTATAAAGTACCAATCCCTCGAGAGGTATACAGGTACCAATCCCTCGAGGGATTGGTACTTGTATACCTGCCGGTGACGAAGACCAACGTGAATAAATGACCCGATCTCCCGAAAAGCGGCCTTATTTCCGTTTTGTGCGCCTCAGGATGCATTTTGAATAATTCCTTCCTCACTTCCATACCTTACACTCTGTTGGATTCTAATAGAGGGAAATTAACTCATCTCAGGGATCCAAGGACGGTAATAGGTATTGTCATGATCGCTTTGTACCGATATCTGATGATTCCTGTGTAATGGGTCTCAGTGAAGACAAAGAACGGTTTGCTTCCAAACAGGAAGNCTCTTGGAGGCCCAACATCAAACGTCGGTTACGCGACAGACACGTCACCGGCAGGTATACAAGTACCAATCCCTCGAGGGGTATACAAGTACCAATCCCTCGAGGGGTATACAAGTACCAATCCCTCGAGGGATTGGTACTTGTATACCTGCCGGTGACGAAGACCAACGTGAAATGACCCGATCTCCCGAAAAGCGGCCTTATTTCCGTTTTGTGCGCCTCAGGATGCATTTTGAATAATTCCTTCCTCACTTCCATACGTTACACTCTGTTGGATTCTAATAGAGGGAAATTAACTCATCTCAGGGATCCAAGGACGGTAATAGGTATTGTCATGATCGCTTTGTACCGATATCTGATGATTCCTGTGTAATGGGTCTCAGTGAAGACAAAGAACGGTTTGCTTCCAAACAGGAAGTCACCCGCCGGAATACCTTACTATACTGCACTCATGGAGGAGAACTCGTAAAGATATGACCTTCACAAACAACAATGCCGTCCCAGTGTCATACGATTGAGACAGCAGCCAGAAACAAGGACGAGGTACCAATTCGGAATTTTCTCCAGCTCTACCGTCATGGTGGATATCCGTGACATCAGATTATCACCCGCCCGAGATAACCGAATCCAAGTTCAAGTTCAGAAAGTCGAGAATATCACACACTGGCCATGACATCCTCGAGCTGTGTGTATGAAAATGAGGACTGAACAACTGTCCAAGAGGTCATTCTGACATATACGAACAAAAGAGGACACTTAACTTCCGGAACTAAACTAGGAGGCACCCAAAGGGACCAATTCGAACAAGACCATACGAGCCAACTTGCCCCAAAACAATGCTAACACTCGGAACATCCTAAGGTGACCTTGGCGGCGTTGACTCTGTAACAGAGGCCGATTCCAATTCCTACCTCACATAGCGACAACAACCAGCCTGTCGTAACCACCGTCGTAAAGACACCCGAGAGACAATAATAATATCAGAGACAGATTAACTAGCCGCTAATGACACTTAAGCTATAATAAGGGAGCTAATATATCGCATGTGCAAGTGCAGTTGAGAATGAGACGAGGTGGGTCATCATCTTCAATCAGGAAAGGAAAAGTGGGAAACGGATGTATCCGGATCGTTATGTGTACGAAGTTCGAATAAAACAAAGGTTTTGTCGTTGTACAAAGCTCTCTTGATCCAAATGCTACTCACAAAAAGCAGACTGACATCATGACATTACTAGACAGCGTCTTCCACCGTTTCTTTGGATACTTCCACCTATTCCGGCATTACTTCTGGAAATAGGGACAAACAGTGCGTTCTTCCTGCTCTAAAAAGAGGACAAGAGGAAAAACTAAACGACAAAAGTAATGGGAGTAGATGTGGAATATTTGTAAAAACAATGTACAAGTATATATCATTCGAAAGGGCAGGGAGCAGCGCCCTCCGACTTTGCGCAAGAAGTAACATCTGCCACATTAGCTGATTCGGGTGTACAGCCTCCAGCAAAACCGATGACTGACGATTCAAAAAACGAGTGTTTTCTCTCGATCCGTATCCACCAGCGTGACCGTCGTTAGACTGACAATGGTCACAAATTCGCATTGAAGGAGTAACTGGGAGGTGCGGTTGACCGGTGTATTCGCGAGAGCCAGGGATACATTGACCGAGACAACTAAACCAACCTAATAGTACAGCAAAGTAAGTTACAGGTGCCGATACAGCAGGAAATTAAACTGATATTTATGATCCAGCTAAGAGGAACTATAAACTTGAATAAGTCACACGATATATTGTGCGAGGCAGAATCGAGCTCAGGTGGTATTTGTGTGGTAAGCTTGTATATTCGAATGGCCTCGAATCTATATAATGCTGGAAGTCGGCTCAATAAAGTCACACTTAGAAGCTTTGTTTCGCCTCGAAATTCGGCATGCTAATAGAGGATAGAATATCCTGGTGCAACGGGTGGTTTAATTTGCAAAGAGGACTTTGTTCTGGTAGCAATTTTACTTTTTTAATGGTGTTGTTCGATTGCTTTCTAAATTCTCCCTACTGCACAATGTGTTGCACCAATTCCAGCCCTGCCGTGCATTCCAACCTCGGCCAAACTCAGAATCACCGGTCGCCACGGGTTCTTACTAGTTGGATTATAGTATTGTTGTGCATTTGTCTTGGATTTGATACTGGGACGAAAGAGTAGAAGAGCACACCATAAAAGGAAGACGTTCAGTGGACCGCATTCTTCTCAAGGTCTCGAAGAACTTCGTCTTGATCGGAATAACAGCCGATTACCTCAGTCGAAATCAAATATTTAGACTTCTCGAGAAGTTAATTCGCTTTTCTCTACAAAAGTACCAGTGGCGTTGGCCTCACAAACTGAGTGTCCAAGATGACGTCATAGGTCACGATATTGGGAATACGACATGAAGTGTGGGAGTGAACCCAGTCTTCCGTTCTGTGTGCCTCGTCACCAGATATGGCCAAGCAGTTATAAGCAGTTTTTATCAAACATTACCCAATAATACTTTTTTCTTGTAGCTCGATATACGTTGTGACGCATCAGATACTCACCAATAGTAACTACTCTCAACACCAGACGCGGAGCAAAGAATTCTCGTGTTTCTAAATGCGATAGTGCTGTTCCAGAGTACAACAAGCGCAGGTGAACAAATCAGGGTAGATTTTTTTACGTATGTTGGTATGTATTGACTGTCACAACTTCTGGCGCTAGTCTAGAGCCTTACCATCAGGTCGGGATTTGTCGTATGAATTCCTACCAAAAGGGTGGCATTGTTTTGTATGAAAACGTAAGTTCGTCATCATCAAGTAAACTCTGTACGAGCTCTGAAGGTTGGTAGTTAATACGAAGAAACCAACGACGTGTTGAATCACATCATGGTATGTTCGTTCTTACAATAGCCCAAAGGATGTTATTCACCAAACAACATGTTACGCTGCTGAATAACCTTTCATGGATCTTCCTCTCAAAATACGCTCACTGAAGCATAAAGAAGCATCGAAAGGAATCCCGGGTCCTTACAAATTTCAGGCATGAGAGTCAGCTATTTCGGGAGGCAATTAAGATATGCAACGATGAAAGAAAGTCGATATAGTGCTGCTTAAATTTGACTTTCACTCGAGTTATGCCGTCAACATGGATAACTGATATCATGGTTTTGCAATTATCCGAATGTGTTGACTATTCAATTGGCTGGAGATTTTTTCCCGATATTGACGATCGATGTATACGGAAGAAGCAATTCTTTGATACGGAAAATAAACTTAATTGCAGCAGAAAATGTGATGAGCGAGTGACAAAATATCGACTGAGCAGGTCTTAGTGAAAAGAGTGGGCATTAAGTCGACGCCGTCCTTGGAGATGGACAACCGCAGGACGTCCGCACGCTGTATCTAGACAAAACTGATCAATGGACGGTCGTCCGTCAGTCAATAGACCTATGAGAAACCAAGTCAATGGCCAGGAGAACGCCTCTGTAAACACTCGAAGCCTTTTCTGGCCACATCTTCGCTGACAAGATCCTAAAATACATGTGATACATGTATTCTGAAACAAATAGGTTTCCACAATGATAGTCCAAACATCAAACGAGCTGGGTTCTCCCTACTTGATTCTCCATCTTTGGCCATCTAAGAAAGAAGCCTTCTAAACATTAACGCCCTCACACGCTGACGGAAATTGGGAAGCCTTCCTTACCATGTGTGGCGAAGATGTCACGTCTGTGACACTTTGTAACCAAATACCCTGAATCACTCAACCCGACGTAAAGGGATGATGCCAGACGAAACATGACCAGAAGTTGCCCTCACAAAACCAACCAGCTTGATTTTTTATTAGCAATGTGTACGTGAGAGACAACAAGCAGAAGGATTGTCAATCGTCAACGCCAGCTACTGGGAAGGACCAAACATAATTATTTGATCCAACACGTATATGATATCTGAAAGTTTGCGCTGGATTGATTTGGACTCGCCGCGATTTGCCAAGTGTCAATGCAGACAATCAGTAAATTATCTTGTCCAATTATTGGTCATGTATCGTAGAGGTACATTTCACAGCTTATACGGATATTGGTAGCACTCTTCAAGGCCTCTTCTACGCCAGCACTGTCATAAGAGCAACCTCTGTGCTGTATACCTTTTCCGACATCTATTGGGAGGTCGCCAATTTCTTTAGGACGCCAACGTTAGTTATTCTACCATTACCCGCAGATAGAGTCAGATAGATAGAGTCTTATCTCACGGATGCAAGTTTCGACTGATTCATAAAATGGGATTCTAGATAGTCGACAAAATTGCCTCCGTCGTGTCAGCTTCATTGGCAAAACAGGAGACATTGAAAATCGAACTTCACAAATTTCAGGCATGAGAGTCAGCTATTTCGGGAGGCAATTAAGATATGCAACGATGAAAGAAAGTCGATATAGTGCTGCTTAAATTTGACTCTCACTCGAGTTATGCCGTCAACATGGATACTGATATCATGGTTTTGCAATTATCCGAATGTGTTGACTATTCAATTGGCTGGAGATTTTTTCCCGATATTGACGATCGATGTACCGGTATACGGAATATTAAGCAATTCTTTGATACGTAAAATAAACTTAATTGCAGCAGAAAATGTGATGAGCAGATCTCGGCGGGAAGAGTGGGCCATCAAGTCGACGCCATCCTTGGAGATCGACAACCCCAGGACGTCCACACGCGGTAGAGTCTAGATAAAATTGATCAATGGACGGTCGTCCGTCGATAGGTCTATGAGAAACCAAGTCAATGGCCAGGAGAACGCCTCTGTAAACACTCGAAGCCTTTTCTGGTCACATCGTCGCTGACAAGATCCTAAAATATGTGATACATGTAGTTTGAAACAAACAGGTTTCGACAATGATAGTCCAAACATCAAACGAGCTGGGTTCTCCCTACTTGATTCTCCATCTTTGGCCATCTAAGAAAGAAGCCTTCTAAACATTAACGCCCTCACACGCTGACGGAAATTGGGAAGCCTTCTTTATCATGTGTGGCGAAGATGTCACGTCTGTGACACTTTGTAACCAAATACCCTGAATCACTCTACCCGACGTAAAGGGATGATGCCAGACGAAACATGACCAGAAGTTGCCCTCACAAAACCAACCAGCTTGTTTTTTATTAGCAATGTGTACACTGTAAATCTAAAGTGTTTAAAGTCTGAACACGAAACTAAACGGGAATATGCAACATATTTTAAACATCTAAACGCGTTTAGTCCTCCATATTCCAACGAAATAGATTAATGTGTTTCCATGACGGCAAAAAATTATTAAACCGACTGATTTAGACTGAAAAAGTGACAAAAAAAAACAAAGATACTCATCAAGTACCTCATAAGCTAACGCTATCTCACATAACCGGTTCTTGTTTGTTTCACTAGTAATTATCGTTGGTCTTTCTCTTCGGATTCGGGAATACCCTTGTGTACCTGGTAAGATTACCATCAGATAATAGAAACCAGCTTTACTCATTGTTTGCTTCCTTCCGAGGAGAGTTTCTTGCCTCATTTCTCTTGATAACTGGCCTTTGAGAAAGTCACATCGACACGATATGCCTCTTTTTCCATTGCCCACTTGAGACTATTCCATTTGAGAAGAAGTCGATATGTCAATCCGTTGGATGTGAACACTGGTTGTGGCACTCACAACAAAGTTTCAAGATTCATTCGCCCACACATCAGGTAAAGCCGTCGTCAGAATCCTGTTTTCCTGCGTTCGGATTAGAGCATCAACTTTTCACCTCAATCCAGAATCAGATTCTATTGGGATTTTATTATTTCCCTTTATTGGTGGTTAACCCACGGGTGATTACCGCCCACGGCATTTGCGACTGTTTCAACATGGATCAAGGAGTCTTCAATGGTACCCTTCGAGCAGTCCGAATCATTAGTACAACATCCGTCAGGAACTTCTAGTACATGTAGTAGCAAGGAGTTAATTGATTGATGTTAAAATGACGAATCTAGTCTTCTCTCTTCCAGAAATAACGCTAAATGCCAGAAACCACAATCTGTTTTCTCCAAAACTGAGATAAACCGAAGAGTAACACGAATACCATGTCTTCGCCCAGAAGTGCCAGCAGTCACCTCAGGGTGGAAAATAATACTTCTAATGTCATTTCGAGTTAAAGAATGGTACCACGCGAGGCAGTCCAGGGAATCACTATGATGACCTTTCCAAACCTGCCGCTGATTTTTGCCAGACTCGCCCCTGGCCACAGGAAAAACATCAAATAACACAATAACAGGGAGCATCGTAAAAATTACAGGTTCCCAATAAAATGCCTTCGACGCTATTTTTGATGCAAAAGTTCACTTGCATTCTCGTATTGCCTAATGTTCTTACAACACGTTTTTATCATCGACTGATGGTTCTTCTAGTGCGAAAGTATGAGAATGACAGCCTGAGAAATGTCCTCCCAAGAAATGCCAGATGTAACGGACAGCGTTCGGCTGGGCATACACCATTAGTTACCTTCTTTAACTGGACCACAGGCTATAGCCGCGCTTGCCTTTAGCTACAAATGGTGTCTTTCTTCAACAACCGAGTGTTATCTCCGTCCTGAACACGAGGGCTAACGGTTCGTTGACAACTGACAACATCCGGGCTCCGAAGGTGTCTGATTTACCATATATTGTATCGGCTGCCGGAAGCTTCCGGTTCCTTCAAAACGAATCGGTTGTCAATAGTAACGTTTTGACGGTGGAAACGAAACCGTGGAGATATATTTAAACTCTATAGCGTCAAGCAATGTCACATTATCCATCACTTTGTGAGGGCATTCTTCCACATTTGACAGATAATACGGCGGCACTTCCTTCGGCGAGGAAAGAGTTGTATATCTCGAGTCTAGTCTGCAGCGACAACAGCATTTTCAAGGAATATGATGCGGGCCCGAATGATATTACATCTACTTTAAGTCTACAGTGAATTGGTGAAATGTCAACTTGACGGCCAGCTTTGAGATCAAAGTTCAGACTAACAGAAAAAAATAGACAGAGACGACTTCATAACACAAATGTCGTTGTTTGATGTTACATGGCCCAGGTGACGCGTCAAATTGCTCGCCAAATGAAACTATCATCAGCTAAAACTACTGAAATCAGACAAAATCGGAAACATTAACAGAAATTAACACTTGAGTAGGAAATGTGCCAGTTTGCAGGTGGTCTTGGAGAGTAAGGAAAACCTAACTAAGTGTTCTCTTCATCAGACACCTGCATCTCCAAGGCCACCTGCCGGTGTCTCTCTTGCTTCCGTAACAGGATAAACGGAGGGATGTGAAGACAATGACAGAGAGAGGCATTTTCATTACAACTTTGTAAGTGATCATTGTTCGTTCAAATTGCTATCGCCCGTTTGGACTTCGTAGGTCAAACACCCTTCATGAAAGGTAGACAAGTACATGTCGTACAAGATCCTTGCGGATCCACATTCTGAATACCTTAATGAGCAAAATGTTGTATCCTTGTAATGCTGACTCTTCGACCAAGACAGTCTCTCTTAGAACACCAATAATGTACACACATGTACACCTGCCAACCAACATTTTACAGACTGGGTATAGGTGTTGGCGTGGCCGCTGAGGCTTGAAGCCTCGCTAGCGTAGCCTTCTCTTCTCCCGGCGGCCTGGGAACCTGTCAGGCAGCTCTGAGAGATAGCCAAGGCAATTTATCACTTTAGTAACGCTTTGGTGCCTCTGTGCTTCCTTTCCTACAGCACTGATCATTAGGGAAGTGAGGCATTCAGCCGTGGAGCGAGGAAATTTGATATAGGCTGCAAAAGGTGAACCACCTAAACTATCAAATGTTCATACGTGTTTTACATTTCATCTTATTCCATACATGTATGACTCCACCGTTCTCACTCATAGAAGGAGTTGATGTGACATCCAATCAGAGCTGCGTGCATGGGTCACATGGGCAGCTCCCAACGAACCAATCGATAGTCACGGGTGGACTTCTGGACACCTTTTTTCTGGCAACGATGCTCGTCGACACGGCGTAGCCTAGAGGGTATTTCTATCCCCCTGGGATAAACCCTCAACAGGATCACGCGACGAGGTATCCGAAGGTTCCATGAGCCCCTCTGTATTGAATTTGTACTACTTTCAAAGTGTTAGGAGAGTGCAGGTAGAGGTCTCATGACTTGTGAAGGTCCCCAAAATGCTCGCCCAATACGTAGGCCTACTTCAAAGAATCAAGCCCTTTTGTTTTCAACACATATTTAAAACACTGCAGGCAGAGTTCTGATGTAGAGAGAGCATACATGTTACACTACACTAAAGTCAGGCACTCTGAATTTAATCACAGTGTGGCTCAATCCCTGCTGTGGCGTGGTCTTTCATCACACCATAGCTTTCGTTCGCTTTTCACGTCTGTTGGCCTCCCAAAGAGATGAAAAGCACAAAAATTGACACACAATATATGATGAATAACAAGGCAATTTCCAGAGTTTTTGCGAATTTTCGACCCCAACCGGGGTCTTCTTCAGGCTGGTACTTTACAATCCGAAACTCTAGAACAGACTGTTGGCCTCCCAGCTCGTTTCTCCCTTGCTTTTCAAACAGTACCGAGGGTCACTCCGGATGTCACCGATTATGATAGATGGACCATGATGAGGCGATGATACATACAACATTATTGATCTCGTATAGCCCTGCACGGGTGTCTAATGGACAGCCGCCCAGACAAATAGCCTATTTGGATGACAATGCTGATACGATTAGGTCACTGTATGTTACAGGGTCATTGCTCTCACAGACCCTACACACATCATGACAATCATCGAGTATACCATGGGATGGGTTAAAAAAAAGTTGGCTCGTAGCTCGTATTTTGTGTGAATGGCACCTTGACGTTTTTATCTGACACATCATCCTGGGCCATAAGGGTTGATCACAGAAGTATTCTGACCTTATGCCAGACTGACCAAACGCACAGTTTGAATGGAAACAAACGCCAGGTTGACCAAATGCCAAGGAATATCCAATGACACGTATGCAGAAAACCAATACCAACATACTAGATATTTGTATGTCATACCAAAGCATCTCTTAACCTTATGTGGCTGTTTGTACATTCTGAGTGGGTTTCATCCGCAGTCCCGAAGGTTATAGGTAGGCATCCTGCCACTTGGCGAGACAGGGAACCTGCGGTCTACATCATTGATTCCTGCCGCAATATGGGCTACTAAATCTTCGAGCGGCTAACGAACGTAACGAGGAACTTGGTTAGGTTGCTGGAATCAGCGCCGGTATGATGTTGGCCCCAAGTTTGTCTTGGTGTCGAGAGGGTTTAAGGCGATAACGAAGGCAACGGACGACACCAAGTGAAATGCCAGTGAGAAAAAATCTCCTGATCCATTCTGATTCACTCAAAATTACCGGCCGTACACGTCTACAAAAGCCATTACACCGTCACCTGACGAACATGGGCTGCAGCCGAAAAGTACCATTCAGACTGACATTTGGTCCGATGATAACGGTCTTGGTCAGGATTAACGCTGGTATAATTAGATGGTCCAATCATGGCGAAATGTCATCATATCAATGTGTCTAGACACTGTATGAACAGCTAGCTCGTCCCGACCCTGGAGTCGTTTGTACTTGAATTGGTTCATTCATTCATGTAGAAAAACCTCATACATGTCTACAGGGTATACACACCACTTGTGCCCACTTTTTCTGCCAAATTCTAGGTACATGTATGTTACTTCGTTGACAGGTCCACAATTCCACGATAATCCTTCTCGTTTTTCACCCTAGTTGACAAATGGACAGTGACATTTATAAGGAAGAAACGTTTTAGTGGCCTGTATTGCTTTTAAGATTAATCACTGGTGTGACATGTCCGCATGGCTTTGTTAAAAGGTGTTGTTGAGGGTTGGTGACATAATCCTTCACAAAGGAACACTACGGGTTGATCCACAGTACAATAGGGCCCAAACTTTGATTTGAGGGAAAATATGATCCCTGTAATAGGATCAGGAATTTGAGACAATGTGAATGTGCTTTCTGGAGTTAGTCAGTCGCTGGACATAGACTGCACCTTGCGGCAGGGGCAATTACTCTGCGAACCTAGCCACTTGCAGCAAGGTTGCGACTCGTACGTGGTATGACACAGAACAACAAAGGCAATTAGAGGAAGCAACAAGGCCAGAGTTGGCAGTTGCCTTGGTGGTGTTGCTCACTCCACTCAACGTGCTAGCTGTAATCACAATTAGGTTCTGTCGGTGGTAGAGCGTTTCAAACCTGACGTGCCTGAAGGGCACGTTGATGGACGAGCATACAGCAGACCTTCCGGTGTAAATGCCGTTATTTGTCAAGCAAGGTTGGGGATGCGTTTCTGAATCACAGTCGTGTTTAATCCACTGTAGTTAAGAGGACGATATCGGCGGTTAGCCATGGCTTGTCTCATACATTTCTAGCATGACTTATTTGATACCTTATTGAGACAAGTGAAATTTGCTCAACAAACCAAGATCCTTTGATCCTGCATTGGGCCCGGTTGGGTCATTCTGTTCACTCATTGCACATGTTTCAAATGACTTTGGGGGAAGTGCCTATCGATCTTGGTTGCGATCCGATATCCAATATGGCCGTCAGGCGGACATCTTGGATTTCATATTCCGGACTATTACTACCGAACAGCTTGCAGAGCCGGAACGAACCCATGTATCATTACGCACGAGTGGTGGGCTGCTGGATTGGCAAATGCTGCATTACTATCACGTTCAGTTGTAGGTCTTCAAGTACCTTCAGCCGAAGAGGCGGCCTTGAAAACCTCAACAGCACTTTGTTTGACCGCCAAGATGTGACCATGTTCGTCTATGGAAAACAGATTGCACGCGGTCGGCATCTCTTTGATATGTACATTTCAAACTGGAAACAGCATGCAAAATTGGTCTGCAGAAACATTTTAAAATGATATGCAGACCAGTATCCGTTGTGAAAACAAACACCTGACTTGGTGTATGACCAGAGAGCTCGCTAAACAAACTTAATGGGCTCAAGGGGGCAGATCAAGCGAGTTCAAAGTAATTTTCATGTTCTAAATTACGCTTAAACCCAACTCATTTTCACTTTCCAAACACTTATAAATTGTACGCATGATTTTCCTGTATTAGTGATTCGAAATGGTTTATTTCAAGAACTGAAATGAACACCTGTCATGCCTGTGTACATGTAAGAAATACCCGACCTAAAAGCAATGTCCACTTCCAGCAGAAGCACATTCCTCTTAGTGTGGCCTGGTCCTTCAGTGTACATTTCATTTATTATTCATGTCACTTAGCGACGTGATCCAATCAAAATGTCTCATTCAAGGTCACAGTTGTATTTCGTGTAAACAAAAATTCCCATCAAAAATTCAGCTAAATAGAAATTTCTGTAATATTCTCCTCTATAACAATCTGAAGGAATAATTCATGAAGTGAATAATATTTATTTCGTACAATAGCTTATCAGAGTTTAAATCATTCATCACGGTTACAAAAAACCTAGCTGACATTTCAAGAATGCATTCCCTATTGTCCTCAATATCGACAAATTACAAGTAAAAAGTAGAATCGGTTTTTTTCAGCTTTTTATCATCAGATTTCTGAAGCCTTGGTAAATAAATAACGAACAGAAGGATTCTTCTAAAGAAGCATTTTTCCGAACATTGGCTTGTTTTCGAAAATCGTGCATCTTCAAAGACAACAGATTTATTTCGATCGCAAAAAATCGACATGAGTAATGAGTGTCAGGTTATTATTTATCGACAAATCGGGCGTTTATTGAAATCGATCCGAACTAATATCAAATAGACTTACCATTAGCGAACGGGGCTAGGACTGCCGTTGGTAAATAAATACGTGTTCAGCTAGAAAAAATCAACGCATTGCGAACCATGCATTATTGTTTTTTCCACAAACATCCAAGCCTGTTTGTGGATGCAAGCGCCCTTTCTTTTAGACGGATAATACAAAAAGCAACAATTAGACGGAATTTTTTAACGATGTTTAACCAACACCTATCTACCCAGAGGGAACGTAACAGACCAAAACGATGACGGATACAAAGAATACATGCATTACGTCTTCACTGTATTCCGGTCTCGATCAATTTGACAAAACCTAACAAGATGATATTCAGATTGTTTGAATAGATGCCGTGGGTGTAATCTATATTAAGCCCTGCGATCAATTATCTATTAATAATAGTAATTAAAGAATGATGTACTAATAAGGGGATAGGGCGGTTTAGATTCACTGAATTCAACTAGTCATCATCTTCGGGCTTCGAATAACAACTCATATCTTCCCCAGCATTGGAGCGTTTTTATGAAGGGTCAATCGCCGGGCCGTTGATGTCGGTGCAGGTGACAAGCTCAGTGTCACTGATAGTGAGCACCCATCATGCTAAGTGGCCCGACATCGTAGCATATCATCGTAAACCGCCAGTCGCAGGCTACGTACGTTGCACAATTGACCTCCCAGAATCCGCGTACCTTCCTAGGACGTGGCGCGGAAGGTAACCTTCAGTTCATCGCGGATGGTACGGGTACGTCACGCGTCTCGGTTGCGTGACGTCGGGTGAATGACGTTACGTCGTCACTGCATGCCTTCCATGACGCCGCGCCACATCCTAGGAAGATACGAGGATGGTACGAGAATGACGCTGCATCTGGTACGCGGGTGGTGCGCGCCGCGGAAGGGAGGTCAATTGTGCAACGTACTGACCACTTGAACATACCCTCTTGGAGGCCCAACATCAAACGTCGGTTACGCGACAGACACGTCACCGGCAGGTATACAAGTACCAATCCCTCGAGGGGTATACAAGTACCAATCCCTCGAGGGGTATACAAGTACCAATCCCTCGAGGGATTGGTACTTGTATACCTGCCGGTGACGAAGACCAACGTGAAATGACCCGATCTCCCGAAAAGCGGCCTTATTTCCGTTTTGTGCGCCTCAGGATGCATTTTGAATAATTCCTTCCT
>NMRB01000044.1:344870-442713 GCA_002633025.1 Notospermus geniculatus
ATACAGTAAGCTCGAGTTTAAACCACCGGTTCGTTATGTTCATAAGCACACCCACAATCCGAAATGGGAGTGAATAAAAGGTAACAAGTATTATGCTGAATGGCTGGAATCGCTAGTCCAATCACACCCCCGTGCTGGAATGAATTGTTGGTTATAAGGCCTAGGGTGAAACTGACCCTTGTCTGATCTACTTCTGTTTTTGGCCTCATTCCAGCCATTCAGCATAACACTTGTTATGTTTTTATTCACTCCCATTTCGGATTGTGGGTGTGCTTAAAAACATAATGAACCGGTGGTTTAAACTCGAGCTTACTGTATATAATAATGCTGGGAGTCAGCTCAATAAAGTCACACTTAGAAGCTTTGTTTCGCCTTTGTTCTGGTAGCAATTTTACTTTTTTAATGGTGTTGTTCGATTGCTTTCTAAATTCTCCCTACTGCACAACGTGTTGCACCAATTCCAGCCCTGCCGTGCATTCCAACCTCGGCCAAACTCAGAATCACCGGTCGCCACGGGTTCTTGCTACATGTAGTTAGATTATAGTATTGTTGTGCATTTGTCTTGGATTTGATACTGGGACGAAAGAGTAGAAGAGCACACCATAAAAGGAAGACGTTCAGTGGACCGCATTCTTCTCAAGGTCTCGAAGAACTTCGTCTTGATCGGAATAACAGTCGATTATCTCATTCGAAATCAAATATTTAGACTTCTCGAGAAGTTAATTCGCTTTTCTCTACAAAAGTACCAGTGGCGTTGGCCTCACAAACTGAGTGTCCAAGATGACGTCATAGGTCACGATATTGGAAACACGACATGAAGTGTGGGAGTGAACCCAGTCTTCCGTTCTGTGTGCCTCGTCACCAGATATGGCCAAGCAGTTATAAGCAGTTTTTATCAAACATTACCCAATAATACTTTTTTCTTGTAGCTCGATATACGTTGTGACGCATCAGATACTCACCAATAGTAACTGCTCTCAACACCAGACGCGGAGCAAAGAATTCTCGTGTTTCTAAATGCGATAGTGCTGTTCCAGAGTACAACAAGCGCAGGTGAACAAATCAGGGTAGATTTTTTTACGTATGTTGGTATGTATTGACTGTCACAACTTCTGACGCTAGTCTAGAGCCTTACCATCAGGTCGGGATTTGTCGTATGAATTCCTACCAAAAGGGTGGCATTGTTTTTTGTATGAAAACGTAAGTTCGTCATCATCAAGTAAACTCTGTACGAGCTCTGAAGGTTGGTAGTTAATACGAAGAAACCAACGACGTGTTGAATCACATCATGGTATGTTCGTTCTTACAATAGCCCAAAGGATGTTATTCACCAAACAAAATGTTACGCTGCTGAATAACCTTTCATGGATCTTCCTCTCAAAATACGCTCACTGAAGCATAAAGAAGCATCGAAAGGAATCCCGGGTCCTTTCATACTGTTGAAATCAAATTTCAGGCATGAGAGTCAGCTATTTCGGGAGGCAATTAAGATATGCAACGATGAAAGAAAGTCGATATAGTGCTGCTTAAATTTGACTCTCACTCGAGTTATGCCGTCAACATGGATACTGATATCATGGTTTTGCAATTATCCGAATGTGTTGACTATTCAATTGGCTGGAGATTTTTTCCCGATATTGACGATCGATGTATACGGAAGAAGCAATTCTTTGATACGGAAAATAAACTTAATTGCAGCAGAAAATGTGATGAGCGAGTGACAAAATATCGACTGAGCAGGTCTTAGTGAAAAGAGTGGGCATTAAGTCGACGCCGTCCTTGGAGATGGACAACCGCAGGACGTCCGCACGCTGTATCTAGACAAAACTGATCAATGGANGATATGTTCAGTTATATTCACGTAATGTGTTAAGTTGTGTTTTGTTAAACACAAAACTAAACGCTAAACGCGTCACCTGGATTTACAGTGTACGTGCGAGACTACAAGCAGAAGGACTGTCAATCGTCAACGCCAGCTACTGGGAAGGACCAAAACGTAATTATTTGATCCAACAAATAATTGATATCTGAAAAATGATAAAATGATATCTGAAAGTTTGCGCTGGATTGATTTGGACTCGTCGTGATTTGCCAAGTGTCAATGCAGACAATTAGTAAATTATCTAGTCCAATTATTGGTCATGTATCGAACCGCCTATAGATGGGTTACACTTCACAGCTTATACGGACATTGGTAGCAAATCTTCAAGGCCTCTTCTAGGCCAGCGCTGTCGTACCGCTCTGTGCTGTATACCTGTGCACTCTGTCACAACAGCTTCTTTGCGTACGTGTACACCTCTTGGGACGAGGTCGCCAATTTCTTCAGGACGCCAACGGTTAGTTATTCTACCATTACCCGCAGATAGAGTCAGATAGATAGAGTCTTATCTCACGGATGCAAGTTTCGATTCATAAAATGGGATTCTAGATAGTCGACAAAATTGCCTCCGTCGTGTCAGCTTCATTGGCAAAACAGGAGACATTGAAAATCGAACTTCGTCGCCAGAAAGATCTCTGACAACGAACGCAGATACGGTGCCAATCTTCCTCACCACAATATCGAATCTAACACCGGATTATCGTCTTCAACACACTAATCTTTCCTGAAATCAATGTGATTGACATGTCATGTCTATATTAAGCTTATACCTTCGGCGCTGATGTCTTTGATTGCCGGCTCTATGAAGGTAATAATAAGTAAGGTTTTGAGTTCTGAATCGATGGACGAATTCAAAAGCCATTGGGTGCAAGGTAGTTCGGTGAGTGATGATGTAGATAATTAACAGGGTAAATTATGCATGAGGCAATCCCAACGGTTTACGTCTTATTCCAGACGCACAGTAAAGGGCATATGTTTTTTGGTCTGTAATGTGTGCACCTGGGTGTCTTCTCCCGGAGGTGAGGACGTGGTGGTCAGTAGGAACGAAAATGAAGAATGGATGGACAGATAAGAGGAAAATGGACGTTTCCACCGAAATTTCCTAGCTTTCCAACTAAATCTCCATTTTGTGGTACCACTGCGTGAAGAAATATTTCAGAAAATCAAGGCCACAGCCCTTGTCTTGATACACATGACACCCCTTCCCTGTTTCTTTTAGTCTCAGCCGGTGTTTGTTTGTTAATGTGGCCCAAGGCCATTGATACTTGGTATTCAGCTGGTTTATTGGACAAATGAGCTTTGAACTGGTGTACAGTTGACCTTTGACAATCGAACTCCAAGGTTTTGCATTGACAGGAAAGACGTTCGGGTACTCGGTCAGGTTTAGTTACAGAAGCTGAAGGTCATCAAAGTGTCTGTAATTTTATTCACATCCTAAGTTCCCAAACTGTGTTTTCTGCACGCGTGCACCATACACTAAAACAATCTCCAGCCTCGGGGCGATAGCTATTGATCCCTTTCAAATCATGTACAGCATATTTCTATTCGGTCGATCATGTCCACTTAGATGGGTGAAGATCAGTGACCATGGGAAAAACGCTACTATGGAAAATATAAGTGTATTTCGATGTCATGACGTGCATGGCCCGAGGCAAGAGTTGAGAAGAGTGTCGAGGCAGTCGTATTGGGATTAAACTCGTGTATGGGACCAGACGCTCCAGCTCCGTTCGCAGAAAAATGGTGGAAGAATCCGTCTGACAAAACGAAGCATTAAGATTTGCCCTGAGTGAATGGTGATGTAAAAGAGTGATCAGGGAAGCCGTTAGCACACCTGCTCCGCTTGAAGAAGTCACTACGTGAAGTTTATGAGGTGTCAGAGCGTCTCGGAATTGGCACATTGATGCCGAACTGCGGTCTGGTCCAGTCACTCACCTGTCACCATCAGGTGCCAAGGGGGAGACTAACGTTGCCTGATAGACTACACATCGGATATATCAGCTTAGCCGCCGGCGGTCGTTCTCTCTGATGGCCTATTCATTATGTAAGGAAAATGGGCCATGTACTGTCAGAGCTCTATCAACATCCAAAGCCTTTCTGCCGCTGTGGGTCGCTTGCCAATTGTACTAAGACTCCACGAGTCGAGTTACTGGTTGATGTTCGAGAGCTGTCGCTTCAAAATTGATGCCCGTAATCCTCTCACGACCTGCACTCTGGGACTCCATGGGCATCCCCTATCTCCCTATCTAATTGTTGCACTGAAAGCAACGTTATAGCCAGCCTCGTATCGCTTTCGTGGTAAATTGACAATGGCTGTGTTAGGGAAGTGTAAGCCATAAAAGGTACTTTGGCAATGATTTTCAATTAGAACATCCTATTTATAGTCGGAAACAATGGTGCTCAGGAGAAGATCACAACAGATGGAGCTGTCGGTAGCAAACTGATTGGCAATCGTCGTTGGGTACATACACACATTCTAGCCCCTTAGCACTGACGGCATTGGCTGATATTGATAAAAGCAAGCAAATGCGTTTACTTTAAATTTTGCAGTACATTATCATTGGACACTGCTGTGTGCAAATCTTAAGTAAAAGTATTTGCTAACTTTTATGAACACCAGCCATTATCCTGGTGTACACAAGTTACATCAAGCAATTTACGTGCACCTACAGTGAATTACCTCTGGATGGCTGCAAAATTCTGCATGACTTGTTTCCCTTTGCAAAAGACTTACGGAAAAACACAACATATTACCAACTGTCCTGCCGCTGCCTCGACGGCAAACACACACACAAGAAAAAACTGCTGATTAAGCTTTCGTTCGATTAAGTAGTTAACCTTCCTCCCGCTGGAAGAGAATATTTACGCCGCCTTGCCCCAACGGAGATCCGTTGTCTGATACAGAGCTACTGACAGCGGTATTTTTTCTTTGAGCACACGTAGTACTTAACGATATACCGGGATAAGATTGCCGATGATAAATGAGAAGAAGAATATCCCAGACAAAGAGATCCGCTTTGCCCGAGTTTTCCCTGTTCGAGACAGTCCCCTGGGAACCTGGTATGCACATTAAGGATGAATATTTCAACTGCAGCTGTAACTACCAACCCTTATCTTGGGACTATTGGTCGTGTGTGACAAAGGGATGTGTGGGCGAGGCGCCACAACCTCAGAAGCAGGATGAGAAGGATTAAGAGTCATAAAAGTGCAAAGCTTGTGGGAAAATCTCACCCTTTAGCATGGCTGAAAAGCTTCCATCGCAAATGTGTCACCGTGCTACATGTACTTCAAAGAAATGCAATGATAGCCACGACACACAAGCTACAAGGCCACAAGGTCCAAATGTGGCCCGGCATGACGAATGATGAAAGCTTCGAAAGAGATGGATGCAAGGAAATTCCAGGAGATTCCCAACCACGAAGTCATAATGGTTTCACTCAAAAAGCAAAACAGGCGGGCAAATATCGTTTGTTATGAAACAGCCAATCGTACAATTGAAAACCACCTTCATGTTCTTAAGAAGCTGAAAGAAGAGGTTCGTCGACATGAGTGCCGAGTTCGGGGAATTTCGACCAGAGGCCTTGTTCCCGAAACCTGAAAGAAGTTCGTGAACACGGTTGCCTGTCTGGCTGAGTTTGTGAGATCTCGACCACAGGCATTATTCCCGAAGCCTCCGTAGAGGACTGCGGATCCGAAGGGCGACTGGTTCTCCACCGTCTCACTGTAGCATGGAAGAAAGAAATCACAACGAGATTGCCATTACGGACCCGCAATTCGTTCGGAGGCTTCACCGAATGCGCCTGCACAACCGTCCTTGCTT
Organism: Notospermus geniculatus; assembly: GCA_002633025.1. Taxonomy (NCBI): domain Eukaryota; kingdom Metazoa; phylum Nemertea; class Pilidiophora; order Heteronemertea; family Lineidae; genus Notospermus; species Notospermus geniculatus. Next base: position 350,567 of record NMRB01000044.1, read on the forward strand.
ACTTCTGCATGAGAATTGATTGTGACCAAACGCCTTTGAACGTACCGGGATTCCTGTTACATCATACACAGTGGGTGTTTACTGCATAAAAGCTTCCGTTGAAGGCTAAACAATACAATACGGTAGAAGTCCATACACGGAGCAAGCAGTTGGGTTTCTTTCTGGCAAGTTCCTCGTATCTGATGAATGATTGAGTGGACTGGCTTGACACATATGCTTTTTCTAAATCTGTTTTTTGCCAGTTAATTAATGGATGACGACTCTTGAAATAAAGATTTCGAGACGTCGGCATTTCTTAAAAGTCTGCAATTATGATGAATGTGTATTGCTGTATTTAGTTCCGTTGGGGACACGAAGCAATCGGCATTTAAAGTTGGAAGAAAATACAGCGGTGGGCATCGCCTGTGTCAAGTGTCTTAAACGCTGTACTATTGGTCGTGTGTGACAAAGGGATGTGTGGGCGAGGCGCCACAACCTCAGAAGCAGGATGAGAAGGATTAAGAGTCATAAAAGTGCAAAGCTTAGTGGGAAAATCTCACCCTTTAGCATGGCTGACTGATAGTCAAAGCCTCCATCGCAAATAAGTCACCGTGCTACGATGTACTTCAATCGTCAACGAATAGATTAGAAATGCAACGATAGCCACGACAAACAAGCTACAAGGCCACAATAGGTCCAAACGTGACCCGGCATGACGAATGATGGAAGATTCCAAAACAGCTGGATGCAATGAAATAGTCCAGGAAGATTCCCAACCACGAAGTCATGGTTTCACTCAAAAAGCAAAACAGGCGGGCAAATAGGCCTATCGTTTGTGATGAAACAGCCAATCGTACAATTGAAAAACACCTTCATGTTCTTAAGAAGCTGAAAGAAGAGGTTCGTCGACATGAGTGCCGAGTTCGGGGAATCTTGACCAGAGTCCTTGTTCCCGAAACCTGAAAGAAGTTCGTGACCCGAAGCCTCCGTAGAGGACTGCGGATCCGAAGGGCGACTGGTTGTCCACCGTCTCACGGTAGCATGGAAGAAATGTCATGGTATGGAAGAAATCACAGCGAGATTGCCATTACGGACCCGCAATTCGTTCGGAGGCTTCACCGAATGCGCCTCCACAACCGTCCATACACGGAGCAAGCAGTTGGGTTTCTTTCTGGCAAGTTCCTCGTATCTGATGAATGATTGAGTGGACTGGCTTGACACATATGCTTTTTCTAAATCTGTTTTTTGCCAGTTAATTAATGGATGACGACTCTTGAAATAAAGATTTCGAGACGTCGGCATTTCTTAAAGTCTGCAATTATGATGAATGTGTAGTTCCGTTGGGGACACGAAGCAATCGGCATTTAAAGTTGGAAGAAAATACAGCGGTGGGCATCGCCTGTGTCAAGTGTCTAACGCTGTACTTTGACGTGACCACCGGTAACGTAACTGTATCTCACCGCCGTAAACTTTCATTCACATCCTTTGCGGGGTCTGCGGTTCGTACACACATACGCGACTCCTTGCAACTCGACGCAAGTCACGTAAACGAGAACATACCAAAATCGCCTATTCGGTGTAAATACCCAATCAGACGTATGTGCATCGGATGTAAATGGCATCATTCCTGTTCCAAATCCCCAAAACTCGGTTTGGTTCAGCCAGGATTAGCCAGAGGATTGAAACCGATAGGCATCATTAAACACTCATTTTGAACCGCACAAGCCGAATTGATTTGTGCCAGTTTCATTAGTTGGATTCATCAGATGTGACGATGGGAGCATTGAACATGAGAAATTGACTTTCAATGACATTGGAGATTTGACTTCCAATGACATTAGAGATTTCAGTTTCACAGATTGGACTCCTGTGGTCGAAAGTCTAGCGAAGGGAGCCCCGAGGAGGTTATTGCTTTTTTTGCGAGTGTTTACATTCTCACAGCAATATCCTGACGACAACTCGATGCAGACATGACAGAACCCGCAGACGAGCAATTCAATTTCGTTGAAAGCAGACTCGTGCGGTAAACGGGTTTTTTGATTGATTCTTCATTTCCGTTCTTCCGCCAGCATCTTCCCAGCATCTTTCTACCTTCGTCGATACCTACTGACTGCCACGCAAATCGTCGGCGGTTACAGACCCCCACACCTCGGGAAATCGAGTTACATAAGCTCCAGATATGGGAAGAAATTGACCATAATTTTGTAATGATACAATCGGACAACTGTCCAGCCTTACCCACGGGGCCTCATCAAATACAATGTCCCAGCCCCAGGGAATATTCCAGGGATGAGTCCATCATAAATATACATGCTGTCTGCGTGGTGTTGTGCGTGGATCAATGTTTTATAACCTCTGGGTCGTGGTTGGGTATTTTGTGACTATCATTGACAGTGGTGACAGTTGTCTGGGAAGAATAAGGCCGATCTGTCTTAAGCTCCACCGATGCCACATAAACCACTGACAGTTGCATAGATAAGGAATGGGACGGTTGCGTAGATATGTAAGGCGGCTGTACTTAGGTGCATCGTGAATCGAACACACCACTTCATCTAACAGAAAAGGGTCTCCCAAGTTGTTTTGGTCGTCAAAGCAAAAGTGTCATGCTTGTTAGATTTGGAATTTTTGGTTTGATGCTAGGCGGATTCAGTCCTCACGGAATACACCGGATGATACTTTTTAAAGTGCCTGCACTCAAGAAGTATAAAACAACGTAGAGAAAGAGACGGAAACCGGAGTCAAACGAACCGCTGAACAAATAACGTTAAGTCAAGGAGCGCTACGGTTTTCCAACAGAACACTGCTGTTTCGCAAATTGCTCCTTTCCCACGATGAAAGAAGTATGCCACAATAAGATGTGCACTGTGCGTGCACTTCTACGGCAAACGAACCCTGGAGTGAACTCTAACGACTGCATCGACTGATTAGGGATATCCATCAAAACGAAAGAAGTATCGAATAGCTAAAGTCAAGTGAGCATCCGCGGTCTGACTGTTTAAAATTTCAGAATCCTCATGCAAGACTGTGATTTGTACCAAATGCTTTTAGAATGAAAGAAAGGCAGGGATAAATAGGCTTGGTAATGTTGAAAGGTCCATTGCCTCTACTGGCGGTGATTTATGGTATGATGATGATGGATCTTGATCTAAAACGCGTTTAGTGGTTACTGCAAGGTTGTTTGTTTCAAAAGCAAGGGAAATTTAGTTTGGGAACGTACCGTACGGTGCAAAGACGAAATCCCAGGGAATCCACCATTACCAGTCTCTCTTATTGGTGTAATGCTCACCACAAAATCGTTAATGGCGATATTGCATATTGATCTTACCATCACGCACAATTTACTTTGTATGGAATTTGAAAAAAATCGTGTACTGCACTGAACAACCTAATACCATTTAGCTCGTATACCTGTTACGGAGAGAAGACCGTTTTAAATGGGTGCCGACTAATTTCTTGAAGTGGCTGAAGTAGCCCATTGATACCAAATTGACTGATCGAATCCTGTAAAATGCATCGCATGTTTCTAGCAATGGGCTACACACATGACAATACATTTACACACTACACTTTATACAACACGTACGAAGGATGTTACTTGGTGGTGAAATGGTAAAAAAAAACTTTTATAGGGCATTCCAATGTCTTTTTACTTGAACGATCTTCTCGAAGGTCTTTTGAGGATACGCGTTGAGAGTTTGGGATATCATTGCAACAATACCACACAGTTTGATACGCGAACTTACCATCATTCTCTGATTCATGATAACGTGAAACTGATCCTTCTATAGAAATCAACCCTGAACAGTCAAGGCTGATCGGGCGGTCCCCATATTCCTGGTCACATACATGAATGGATGATAAGGATAACTTATCTGACTGGCTTGTGCTGTATCAGCTGTAGGGCTAAGCCTCATCAGTCAAACATCATACTAACCTATAATGTATCGAAGAGGTGGTGTCGTTTATCATCACAAGTTGTCATTAATCACCTGGAGAGCGGAACCGTGATGTAGACAAGAGCACCTATCATTCTTGTTCTACTCGTAGGTTAAGGTGTCCCTCCTCTTGAGAGCTTTCTCGTAGTGGCTCTCTAAGGGCAACTTTGCCATAAAAAACTATGGGCAATCGTTCGTGTCATTGGTCTTAGCCAAAGCTGATGGCAAGGAAACCAACGATGCCAATGATGGAGAGTCAACTTGCACGAAAACTTTTTCCATGGAGCAGCGCCTATCCCTCGCATCAAGTAGGCCTACGAAATCCTGACAGGCTGACCTACGGTGTATAATTTTGCACTAATGCCCCTGTGATCGAGGTTCTACCCACCTCATCGTGTGGGAATATTGAACCATTTGTCTCAAAAAACTGATAAAATATACTTTGATGGTGACAATCTTTATCAATTTCGACGCAACACATTGATCAAATTTAATCTGTTTTGCCGATAGTGCTTCCAGCTTTCCGCCTTCACTCGTTACCGGAGGCACTGACATTCGATTATTGATTATGATTAATCATAGGTGGGCTAATGTGTAAAATGCCACAATTTATAACAAAAATCTTTAAAACAACATCCAAATTCAAATGCGAAATGTATCAAATGTACAAACAATATGCCATATACAGACGAGAGGTGTACCCCACAGGCAATCATTATATACTCATAAATACATGTACAAAGAAACGTCTGATTGCTTTGCGAAATTTTTGTTTTGTATTCCGAGAGCGGGAGAGGAACACGATCTAGCTCTGCAAACGGCATCTTTAGTAATCATCATCGTCTATTATCGTCATGAAATCTTTATTTCTTTCCGCAGTTTTCTATGATACGAAAGGTTAGGTGGTGTTCCAGAGGTTGGGTAAACACTCCCGACAGGCGACATGAATACTCAGTCTCGAGAACACTATAGAGTCTGGAGAAAAAATAAACACAGTTTGTGGTTAGTGCCTCATGAAAATATCAAGTTGGATTTGGTTGTTCATGATTCTATTGGCGATCATTCAGACAAGGAAAACACTCCCTACGGCAATCCACCGCCCCAAGAAAAAAACAATGGAGAGTTACGTATTTCAGGTAACAGCAGAGTGACGGTTTAATCTCTAAGTCAGCACGTTCAAAAGTCAAAGGTTGAAAAAAATCGTAATGCTTTTTGAAACAATTTCTTGATAGAAAAAGCAGAGGTTGCTGAAGAAAGAAAGTCTTCGTTGGAATTACCTCGTACCCAAGGCAGTACACTTTTCTATTTCAATAAACGGACAGAACCATAGCGTCCTTGGAGCGAGGTTATCAAGTGATTCTTCGCGTCTTTGGATTCAGTAGCACCAGTATCGTTCACTACCTTATCTCCTCAGAACAAATTTTACTGGTTATTCTTATGTGAGGACACTAACTACTAGTGGCGAATCGCCTCGTAAAATTCACATTCTGTGAAATTCTAATCGTTCAGGTGCGAGTCTGTCGAAGGTTTTTTGTTTTTTTATCAAGAAGCAGATTTGAATTAGCAATCGCTTGAGGAACAGGCTCAGGTTATAGGATTAGGACGTAACCGAGATCGAATAGTTTTGCTGCGATTTCGAAGGATCTTTTAGGTTTGCACCAAGATACAGAATAGCACAAAATTGACACACAAAATGATAAAAAGCAAAAAGTCAATCTCCAGAATTCACAAATTTTCGACCCCAACCGGGGTCTTTTTCAAGTGGAACTTTACAATCTGAAACTCTAGAAAAGACTTTTCTAGAGTTTCAGAGTTTGACTTTTTGCTTATTAGGTTTGCACCGTGACTCCATGTGGAGGGACCCATTGTGCCTACATGCATATTCAAATGAATCAAATCACAATAATCCCGAAAATTGCACAATTAACCTACATGTAGATGCATAAACTTTGTCAGGTAATTGTTTTTGCCTCACGGACCATCAAAGTCATCTCTAACCATTTGTTGTTACTTTCTAATCTCATTACAGAGCCAAAAACGCCAATTAGCGCGAGACACACTAATGCAAATGGACAAAAAGTATACCTAATGCACAGATATCATTACTCGCCAACGGAATGATGTTTTGTCTGGATACACTATTAGCGCATTCTCCACCGATGGAAGTTGACTGTTAATCCACCATTACCCTAAAATGATTGGTCGATGACTCCTACCTCGCTCCCAATACCGTAATGTAGGTTGGGAAATGATTTATATCGCGTGCAATTAGTGAGTAAATATCGTATGTTGATGCAGCCGGCAGATTCATGAGCAATCACTTTGGGAGAATTTCCCCCGATGACTGATTACGTCAATGCTTACATTACGACACAATGCATCCGAAGAGATCGTACCACCACAGGATATAATTACTTTTCAATAACTACCGACAATGACCGAGGATGGCATAGACGACTAAAGTTGTAACTAAGCATACAGGCTTCAAGCACTTGTTCAACCATATCCCTTACTTCGAATCCAGCAGCTTAAAGAGTCCTCCACTTCACTGCTTAACAAACCTATTCTGCTACAATCAAGCATGTTGCAACGACCACAGGTGTGGGCAAAACTCCAAAGTACTAATGCTGCTGGACATGCAACCTGAACAATGGAATCCAGCAAGTTCCTAATGAGTGGGGAAGCAACTCTTCTCCAGATACAGAACGGTTTCAATATTCGAGCCAATCGCCCTCTGGGTGACGCTAGGCATCTACATCGTCCCATCTATCTGGGCTAACTACCCGATGCACGTATAAAACCCAAGTCCCTTAAGTAAAATGAAAGCGTCGATAGCTCGAACTGGTGTTACAGAACCGACCGCTGGAAGTTGGCCTGAAAGAGGTTTGGGCAACGTGGACACTGAAGAACATTCTAAGAATGATCAAGACGGAACGGAGGTCCCACCAGAACAGTAGGCAGTTTTCGCAAAGCCCCCTATGTTGTGCGTGGATCAATGTTTTATAACCTCTGGGTCGTGGTTGGGTATTTTGTGACTATCATTGACAGTGGTGACAGTTGTCTGGGAAGAAGAAGGCCGATCTGTCTCAAGCTCCACCGATGCCACATAAACCACTGACAGTTGCATAGATAAGGAATGGGATGGTTGCGTAGATATGTAAGGCGGCTGTACTTAGGTGCATCGTGAATCGAACACACCACTTCATCTAACAGAAAAGGGTCTCTCAAGTTCTCTTGGCCGTCGAAGAGGAAGTGACAATGCCTGTTAGATTTCGAATTGGAATTTTTGGTTTGATGCCAGGCGGATTCAGTAGTAGTTATATGTGTCCATATTTCACCTCATCCTTGGGTGGCTCTGGTGGTTGTCATACCTCATATTAAAAGGTGGTGCAACCCGCACCACCTTTTAATATGAGGTATGGCACCACCAGCGCCACCCAAAAATGAGGTGAAATATGGACACCTCATTTTTTGGTGGGGCAGGTTGTGTCATATCTTATATTAAAAGGTGATGCAACCCTACATACCCCATTTTGAGATGGTGCATGGTTTTCATGATATAGGGTTATAGAGGGCACTGCTGATGTGATAGCATAGATCCTGCGGGTTGTTTGACGACTTAATTGCTTTGCATTAATAAGTTATACCATCATGTTCTTGTATATGAGTTCGCAGCGGACAATGTTATATTGAAATAATTGAAAGAACTGACGTCGTAGCTCCACGCCAATTTGGCATGCATAACCAAAGTAGTGCGGGTTTGTAGTGTACAGCATGAATAAACTGTATAAAACACAATCGATGTCTTTTTTTATTTTTTTTGAATTGAACTTCAGACGATGGAGGATCTCTGTGATACCATGTCTAGTCTGCGACTGAGCCCAGTCAAATTCAAAGTCACATTTGCGAATGTGGAAAAACATATATTCTACTGGAGACTAAAAACGCTCCATAAACGAATTCATCGCCCTAAAAGGTGGTGCGGGTTGCACCACCTTTTAATATGAGGTATGACAACCACCAGAGCCACCCAAAAATGAGGTGAAATATGGACACGTATAACTACTTCAGTCCTCACGGAACACACCGGATGACACTTTTGATACTTTTTAAAGTGCCTGCACTCAAGAAGTAAACGACGAACAGAAAGAGACGGAAACCGGAGTCAAACGAACCGCTGAACAAATAACATGTCACAGTTTGAGTTCGCTTCAACGTTAAGTAAAGGAGCGTTACGGTTTTGCCAACAGAACACTGCTGTTTCGCAAATTGCTCCTTTCCCACCACGAAAGACGTACAAATACCACAATAAGATGTGCACTGTGCGTGCACTTCTAAGGCAAACGAACCCTGGAGTGAACTCTAACGACTGCATCGACTGATTAGGGATATCCATCAAAACGAAAGAAGTATCGAATAGCTAAAGTCAAGTGAGCATCCGCGGTCTGACTGTTTAAAATTTCAGAATCCTCATGCAAGACTGTGATTTGTACCAAATGCTTTTAGAATGAAAGAAGGCAGGGATAAATAGGCTTGGTAATGTTGAAAGGTCCATTGCCTCTACTGGCGGTGATTTATGGTACGGTAATGATGGATCTTGATCTACATGTAAAACGCGTTTAGTGGTTACTGCAAGGTTGTTTGTTTCAAAAGCAAGGGAAATTTAGTTTGGGAACGTACCGTACGGTGCAAAGACGAAATCCCAGGGAATCCACCATTACCAGTCTCTCTTATTGGTGTAATGCTCACCACAAAATCGTTAATGGCGATATTGCATATTGATCTTGCCATCACGCACAATTTACTTTGTATGGAATTTGAAAAAATCGTGTACTGCACTGAACAACCTAATACCATTTAGCTCGTATACCTGTTACGGAGAGAAGACCGTTTTAAATGGGTGCCGACTAATTTCTTGAAGTGGCTGAAGTAGCCCATTGATACCAAACTGACTGATCGAATCCTGTGAAATGCATCGCATGCTTCTAGCAATGGGCTACACACGTCAATACATTTACACACTACACTTTACACAACGTACGAAGGATGTTACTTGGTGGTGAAATGGTAAAAAAACTTTTATAGGACATTCCAATCACAATGTCTTTTTACTTGAACGATCTTCTCGAAGGTCTTTTGAGGATACGCACTGAGAGTTTGGGATATCATTGCAACAATACCACACAGTTTGATACGAGAACTTACCATCATTCTCTGATTCATGATAACATGAAACTGATCCTTCTATAGAAATCAACCCTGAACAGTCAAGGCTGATATGACGGTCCCCATATTCCTGGTCACATACATGAATGGATGATAAGGATAACTTATCTGACTGGCTTGTGCTGTATCAGCTGTAGTGCTAAGCCTCATCAGTCAAACATCATACTAACCTATAATGTATCGAAGGGGTGGTGTCGTTTATCATCACAAGTTGTCATTAATCACCTGGAGAGCGGAACCGTGATGTAGACAAGAGCACCTATCATTCTTGTTCTACTCGTAGGTTAAGGTGTCCCTCCTCTTGAGAGCTTTCTCGTAGTGGCTCTCTAAGGGCAACTTTGCCATAGAAAAAAAAACTATCGGCAATCGTTCGTGTCATTGGCCTTAGCCAAAGCTGATGGCAAGGAAACCAACGATGCCAATGGTGGAGAGTCAACTTGCACGAAAACTTTTTCCATGGAGCAGCGCCTTTAGGTCCCTCGCATCAAGTAGGCCTACGAAATCCTGACAGGCTGGCCTACATGTATGTTGTAAAATTTTGCACTAATACCCCTGTGATCGAGGTTCCACCCACCTCATCGTGTGGGAATATTGAATCATTTGTCTCAAAGAACTGATAAAATATATACTTTGATGGTGACAATCTTTATCAATTTCGACGCAACACATTGATCAAATTCAATCTGGTTTGCCGATAGTGCTTCCAGCTTCCCGCCTTCACTCGTTACCGGAGGCACTGACATTCGATTATTGATTATGATTAATCATAGGTGGGCTAATGTGTAAAATGCCACAATTTATAACAAAAATCTTTTAAAAAACATCCAAATTCAAATGCGAAATGTATCAAATGTACAAACAATATGCCATATACAGACGGCGAGGTGTACCCCACAGGCAATCATTGTATACTCATAAATACATGTACAAAGAAACGTCTGATTCCTTTGCGAAATTTTTGTTTTGTATTCCGAGAGCGGGAGAGGAACACGATCTAGCTCTGCAAACGGCATCTTTAGTAATCATCATCGTCTATTATCGTCATGAAATCTTTATTTCTTTCCGCACTTTTCTATGATACGAAAGGTTAGGTGGTGTTCCAGAGGTTGGGTAAACACTCCCGACAGGCGACATGAATACTCAGTCTCGAGAACACTAGAGTGTGGAGAAAAAATAAACACAGTTCGTGGTTAGTGCCTCATGAAAATATCAAGTTGGTCTCGGTTGTTCATGATTCTATTGGCGATCATTCAGACAAAGAAAACAATCCCGACGGCAATCCACCGCCCCAAGAAAAAACCAATGGAGAGTTACGTATTTTAGGTAACAGCAGAGTGACGGTTTTAATCTCTAAGTCAGCACGTTCAAAAGTCAAAGGTTGAAAAAAATCGTAATGCTTTTTGAAACAATTTCTTGACAGAAAAAGCAGAGGTTGCTGAAGAAAGAAAGTCTTCGTTGGAATTACCTCGTACCCAAGGCAGTACACTTTTCTATTTCAATAAAAAGACAGAACCATAGCGTCCTTGGAGCGAGGTTATCAAGTGATTCCACAGGAAGGTTTGTTTATTTTAGTAAAAAGTGCAAATTTCTTCCGGGAAACAGAATCCGTGCTTTGAAACCGTACACGAAAAATGTTCAAAAAATCAAACATATTTCACCTTCATCAAGCATTCCGAAGAAGTCAACCTTCAGTGCCTAATCTCCCTCTGTATAAGAATCCAATGCTTTTCTGATCAATTAGGGAAATGAAGGAGCTTCTTACCCTTGATTACGCTTTGATAATATTGATTCTAACTACTAGTGGCGAATCGCCTCGTAAAATTCACATTCTGTGAAATTCTAATCGTTCAGGTGCGAGTCTGTCGAAGGTTTTTTGTTTTTTATCAAGAAGCAGATTTGAATTAGCAATCGCTTGAGGAACAGGCTGAGGTTATAGGATTAGGAGGTAACCGAGATCGAATAGTTTTGCTGCGATTTCGAAGGATCTTTTTAGGTTTGCACCTTGACTCCATGTGAAGGGACCCATTGTGCCTACATGTATATTCAAATGAATCAAATCACAATCCCGAAAATTGCACAATCAATTTACATGCATAAACTCTGCCCTATTATCACGTAATTGTTTTCGCCTGACGAACCATAAAGTCATCTCTAACCATTTGTTGTTACTTTCTAATCTCATTACAGAGCCAAAAACGCCAATTAGCGCAAGACACATTAATGCAAATGGACAAAAAGTATACCTAATGCACAGATATCATTTACTCGCCAACGGAATGATGTTTTGTCTGGATACACTATTAGCGCATTCTCCACCGATGGAAGTTGACTGTTAATCTACCATTACCCTAAAATGATTGGTCGATGATTCCTACCTCGCTCCCATACCGTAATGTAGGTTGGGAAATGATTTATATCCCGCGCAATTAGTGAGTAAATATCGTATGTTGATGCAGCCGGCAGATTCATGAGCAATCACTTTGGGAGAATTTCCCCCGATGACTGATTACGTCAATGCTTACATTACGACACAATGCATCCGAAGAGATCGTACCACCACAGGATATAATTACTTTGCAATAACTACCGACAATGACCGAGGATGGCATAGACGAGTTGTAACTAAGCATACCGGCTTCAAGCACTTGTTCAACCATATCCCTGACTTCGAATCCAGCAGCTTAAAGAGTCCTCCACTTCACTGCTTAACAAACCTATTCTGCTACAATCAAGCATGTTGCAACGACCACAGGTGTGGGCAAAATTCCAAAGTGCTAATGCAGTTGGACATGCAACCTGAACAATCGGAATCCAGTAAGTCCCTAATGAGTGGGGAAGCAACTCTTCTCCAGATACAGAACGGTTCCAATCTTGGAGCCAATCGCCTCTGGGTGACGCTAAGCATCTACATCGTCCCATCTATCTGGGCTAACTACCCGATGCACGTATAAAACCCAAGTCCCTTAAGTAAAATGAAAGCTTCGATAGCTCGAACTGGTGTTACAGAATCGACCGCTGGAATTTGGCCTGAAAGAGGTTTGGGCAACGTGGACACTAAAGAACATTCTAAGAATGATCAAGACGGGACGGAGGTCCCACCAGAACAGTAGGCAGTTTTCGCAAAGCTCCCTTCGTGCCGTATACAAGTTGAACGCAGAAGAAGAAAGCAAAGCCCCCCCCCCCAAACGCCAACGCGAACGTCGATGCTTTTGTTCGGTGAAGTATACTCAGTGGTCGGTCTCTGTGAGGAGGAAGTTGTACGAGAGATCAGCCGCGCGGTCATTCTTGCGGACCACCGGTCGGAGTAAATGAATGGTGTTCAGCTGGCCTGGAAAGCCGCTGTTTCAAGAAGTTGGCTGGAACCTAGGTTTGGAAACACCAGTGGCTGAGCGCTGATGGTATCTAAAACGTACGGTGGAAGATCTCTAACGCCTGCAGCGTTGGTCTGCGACAAGTATTGTTGGAGCTCCCCGATAGAGCTCCACTTCTCTGAGTAGGCGACCCTGCTTGCCACTACCCTCATGAACAAACCCAGACGAGAAGTGCAGGTGAACTTCTGGGGAAAAGAATAACGGCACGATGACGGCTCCTATAACTTAGTCCATCCGAAAGACGTCGTCTACTAACTCGATAAGAAAATAAAGCATGATCTTCATTGGCTCCTGGTGACCATTGATGAAAACCAATAAGGGTACATTTTCCTAATTTGAATACTGTCGGTCCGATACCAACACAAAATGTCCTAAATAAATCCGATCTGGAAACTGAAACAGGCGTTACTTAGGAGTTTATTGGATTAACGTTGGTTTCATTAGAAAACTATAATGGAAAAAGATCTAATAAGTTGGAGTGCAGCAGAAACGGTGTGTTTGTCGTTCCTCGAGGAAGTTCCTGGCTGAGGCAAGAGGAGAAGGGGAAATACGTTTCTGTACGCCTTTTGTGCACTGGAGACCTGAGCGAAAGGCCGAACAGCCATTTGATCAAACACATTGTGTAACGAACCAAAGAATCTCGAATGCTATGCGACGGAAGGGAAAGAAATGAATCAAAGAATGTCCCTCTCGATGGAAGAGAAACCCCTTTGCAACTGCGACTGGGGCCGCAACACTAGAAGGACATAGGCAACCAAGGGTGACATTTTTGATTCCATGCAAACCTACGTAAAGAAGTCTGGTGGTGCAAATGATGTTTGCGGAGAAGGCAGGTCCTTTTTGAAATATCAACACAAGTATCGACAAACTGGCTATCGGAAAACGCCAGTGGAAACGCCTCTAGGTGATCACGACATGATCCGGGTTTTAGTTTTCAACGAGTTAACCACCATCTTCACTGGCACTATTTTTTTCTGTGAACGAACGTCTACAGACTTGGTAATCCTTTTGAAATGTCTCAGCAAGCCACGAGGAAAAGGATGATGGAGAAAAGCCTGAAGAAGATCACACCTGGCCAGGTGAAACATTCAATGAAGACGAATGTTCTTGTTCTTTCCACGGGTTCCAACTACAAAAAAAAAACAGGGAAAGCCCAAACGTTTCAAAGANGAACCAAAGAATCTCGAATGCATGCGACGGAAGGGAAAGAAATGAATCAAAGAATGTCCGTCTCGATGGAAGAGAAACCCCTTTGCAACTGCGACTGGGGCCGCAACACCAGAAGGACGTACGCAACCAAGGGTGACATTTTCGATTCCATGCACACATACGTAAAGAAGTCTGGTGGTGCAAATGATGTTTGCGGAGAAGGCAGGTCCTTTTTGAAATATCAACACAAGTATCGACAAACTGGCTATCGGAAAACGCCAGTGGAAACGCCTCTAGGTGATCACGACATGATCCGGCTTTTAGTTTTCAACGAGCCATCATCTCAGCCTCTGGCAGGCTGACAAAGAGACTTAACCACCATCTTCATTGGCACTATATTTTTTCTGTGAACGAACATCTACAGACTTGGTAATCCTTTTGAAATGGCTCAGCAAGCTACGAGGAAAAGGATGATGGAGAAAAGCCTGAAGAAGATCACACCTGGCCAGGTGAAACATTCAATGAAGACGAATGTTCTTGTTCTTTCCACGGGTTCCAACTACAAAAAAAAAGGGAAAGCCCAAACGTTTCAAAGAAAACCGCCCACTATACACCCCCGATCGGATGCGTATCAACAAAAAAATCAAACTGAATTTTTGATTTCAGTGAAGACGTTGAAAAACATGACTTTAGAGAGTTCAGCCATTATCCGCAATAAGAGTCTGTGCCACACCGTCGCATCAAGTCTCATTAGAAAATCTCTGTCGAGATGTATCATCGACAAATTAGCATCGTCGAGTTTTCATCCCGGTTGATCGGGCATCTCATTTTAACCCTCTCTCGATGCGAGCATAAAAATAACGGTGTTCTGTATCGTTTGTCAATGTATCTAACATGTAGGCACCGTAATATTTCTCGTTCTTTTAGTGACCACCAGCACTTGGAGGGCACCATCCTGCTTAACTGTTTGGGGAACAAGTACACACATCCTTCTTGACCCTCTAGATTCTAAAGCCGATTCTGGGTATCCTAGCCGAGTCCACTTAATCACATGTACGAACAATGACCAACGGATGAGTGGCACCAAGTCATCTGTACCGATGTTCATGAGTTCATGTTGTCCCAAGGTTTCGGAGTCGATTTCGTAGCAAGGGTAAATCAGCTAGACTGGATGATGTCCCGCACAACGGACTTCCGTACTGTACATGTAGGTGGTTCTGCCTCGATTTAGTTAAGACATCTTCGATCAGTGAATCTTGAGTATGTTTAAAAGAATAATGAAATGTACGCCGAGCGTATCCCACGTTGATAATGATGGGCGGAATATCAGAGTTCACCTGTCATCGATGACATTGATCTCCACGCTGATGAGCCCTATCCTGTCGCAGAGCATCGTCTTGTGTCAGATGACAGATCTGCGTTTAACCTTTAGACAGACTCTGTGGTATATCTTGTCATGATGTCTTATAAGATTTACTGATATGACTTATGTGTTAAAAAGAACGGCGGTTCGGTTGCCGGAGTCCCAAAAGGAAATGCCCTTTTAGCACAGGATACTGTCCAAGCAACGATGACCAGAAGCAGGACAAGACTTACCATCAGATGAAAAAAAGACTTTTAGAAAACGGAACGTACATGTACTTCTGAAGTACTTTGCCAACCGTTCAGTCAGTTCCGGATTCTTGAATCTTGAAATTGAAAAAAATCAAGGTCCTGTTGCAACAACTGTGAACCATTAAAATTATCAATATTCGTTGGTAATCAACCAGTCACAGACAATACCACGACGGTGAATCAATTACGCGGCAATAACTTGGCTTTATTTCTAATGAAAAAGCCACTGTGTGCATGTAGTTATGATATTCCACTCGAACAAGCTTTGATATGTTATTGAGATCTACTCGCGGTTGTTTCAGTATCACTGCTCTCTTGGCGATTACTGTGATAAACGAAAATTAATAGTGTGCCGCGTCGACCATCACGAAACGTTGGTAGTCAGAGTAGAGATTGTGCCGGAGGCTCGTTTCCATTGATTGCACTGCAAATGGTGCACTTTCGGCTGTTGGTGATGATGATGAAGATAGTCGTGTTCAAATCGCACGCAGTGGTGATACGGTAATTGAAATCTGTTAAAGGAATATACAGTATCAAAACTTGGATGCATGTCTGTCCAGCTCAAGATGCCTGGTTGCAAACATAGAAGTATCTATCCATCTGCCGGGTGTTGGCGTAGATGTACGAGAACAGCAGCGACAAAAATTGGTCAGAGTCGCCGGATCATCGTCCATCTAGCTGTTGCTGCTTGTCTCGTTTGATACAAGAAGGTCGCGTGCAATTGGCGGATATGCCCAATGCAGTAAGGCAATTGGGACAAAAACCCCCAGTCATCTTCAACAATCATCTATCAGCTTTTTCCAAGGCTACATGATCGGAAAGCCACTTAGTGGTATTCAAAAAAGCTAAATACAAGATGTGGCCATTGGGACATTTTTTTCTCATTTTTCTAGCCATCAGAATATTTCTTACTGAAAAGGAAAGACGCCTGTCTAATGCATATCCATTAGGAAGTCGTTACATGCTTAATGTTTTATGCATACAGTATAATACGACAACTGTGCTGCATATGCCGGAACATCGTAAAGTTTCAGCTCGCCATGGATGTGACATTTGGTTGCTTGCTGTGCGTGGCCAGACGATTGGTAATGAGTGAGTGATTTTCTAATGGTGTGTAAAGCGGCTAGCCCCTGAATTGTCGATGAGAAAGCATATAAAGCAAACTATGCACTTGCTTACTATCCGACCATAGCAGTGGGCCTATATAACTAATCCAATTTTTGACTACTCTTTCTAGAATTTACTTTGCACGACGTTTCTATCAGTGTTCCCTGGTCGTTGTCAAGTTTCTACCGGTGTTCTCTGGTCGTTGTCAAGTGTACAAACAACGACCAGGGAACACTGGTAGAAACGTCTGTTTAATAAGAGTAGCCAAAACGTTATTCGAAACCTTTCTAAAAATGCCATTCAATCAGTTCAGTGGACCTAGTGAAGGACGGGGAGTGTAGCCTCTGGGACGGAACAGTCGATGAAGGGGTAGGTTATAGCCTAGCTCATTCGTGATGAGAAAAATATATCGTGCCGAAGGTAACAGAACCATTTTGTATATTCGTTTACGCGCGTGAGAAGTTATCGTGCTTGATAGCGTCATCTGCTGACTATGATTTATTCTAGTTCAAGGTAAATCAAGGAAGAATCCAAACAAACTTTGCCAAGATATAGGAACACACATGATTCCTAATCTTTTTCAGCATGCGAACGTGATATCGACTGTCATCAACATGCCAGATCAACCGAGTAAGTGTAATCAGTTTAAACTGCCACACACTGTTTCACCAGAATCGTTACTTCAACAAAAATCCGCTCTACAAGCTACGTTATGCAGATAATTGCGTATCCGTGATTTTTCGAAGGATTATTGAAGTCTGCCTGTGATTTCGATTTCCGATTGTGCTACACTAAAGAACGGGAATTGTGAACAAATTAGATCTATGAGAAATTTGAAAAGTTCATTAGCTTATTGTCGTTTTTGGCACGGAAACCAATTCGGTTAGGATTGAAGTAACGTTGCCGGCATCCATCACATATTGGTGAAAAAGATTAATCTATTCAATTTATCAGCAGCCTTTTTCTTTTATCTAAATGACACATAAAGTTGCTGCGTGATGGTAGGGCCAATTTCCAACCAGTTTGCCTGGTAGTCCGATGTCGCATTTTCGGAGGATTGCACATGTACAAAAACTACAGGGTCGATACTGACAAAATCTTGGTCATGTCACGATAGGGTATAGCCGATTTGAAAAATAATCCGATATGATTCCAAAAGGGTCAGCACAAACAAATATTTACCCTGCGACGGGCCCAAAGGTTGCGACATGGCATTTGTAAGTACGTCAGCAGACATTTTCAAATACGAAAAGTACAAATGTAACATGGTATCGCCCATTCACCAGACGAAAAAAAAATGTTCCCTTCAAATGTTCTTTAACATGTCACAGTATCTACTGACGTTCAGAACGGCCGTTTGCACTCTAAGTTATACATTTGCTACTCTCTTAACGATCCCGAACCAACAGAAGGAACTCTTGATCTTGAAATAAAAGGTTCAGGTATGAGATGAAAGGTTAAAACAAAAATAGAATAGTCTTGCATTGAATATCACACCAGTTCGCTTCAAGCTATGAAGTATTAAGTGTGTCAGGCAGTTGAGACTTTCACCATCATTGAGAGGGTTATTTCATCCAGAAGTAATTGGCTGGGTGAGAGCTAACCGTCAATTTCTTTGATGACGCATCTTAATAGTAAATGCGAGCCCAAAAGGTCAGGGTTTAAGCCACTATCATTACTGTATCAGCAATTTCACTTTCAAGTTGAAATTAACACTCGATTGAAAGACAAATGGCAGCGGTCTATTAAGGCCATTTTTAAGACGTCAACATCAAAGGACAACGCCTTGTAAATTCCAAATTAACCCTTCCCATCTTTATTCTGTAACATTAAATGGAACTCGGAAAGGTGGAACCAAAGGAAACTTTGGAAATGCTTTCCGTAGTGGAGAGGTGTCCTGATTACAGAACTAACTGAAATTTTAGTTGTCCTAGAGAGAGAGTTGTCTTTCCGGCAGAGGTATATCGCAGGCCGTGGATATTAATTCGCGATTTAATGGGGACATAAAATACGAATTTATATGGACATTAAATAAGTAGTGCGATTTTGTATCCACATTAAAAACTCAGCTGCGATTGGTTGATAGTGTGGATATAAATTCTTGATTTAATGTGGATATAAAATCGGAATTAATGTGGACATTAAATACATGTATGAATTGTGTCCACTCCGGCCTGCGATAGAAGTAGGTGTCCGCTACGGCCGGTTCAGGTGTTCTTTACGTTTCCTTCTTAACGATACTTTACCGGTAAGTTCATGTTCGTCGTGTATTTTCTGGTAAACTGATAACTTCTCCCCAAACATTTCTCAAAGGGTTCTAGAATTGCGACATCACCTCGCCAAGCTTTTCCCAAAAAGATCTATCGACAAAAAAACCTCCATCTTGTAACCAGTCCGCGGCGCTTGTGTTAACGATTAGCACTGGTGCGAAAACACACACTTGTGAAGCATCAATATTCTATAAAACAACGATCGAAGCCTCCAGCAACCTTCCAAAGCTTTGTCGTTACTTTTTCCTGTAATTATCAACGACACATTTTTCAACCTAGAGGCTGTTGCGGCTTTTCAACGTTAGATCTGATCTTGATCAAGTGAGCCGTACCTTTTTATTGAAATCATCGCCCAATTCGGTATAAAAATCTTTTCTCCACACCCGGAGAGTCTCTTTTGTAACATAAGATGAAAAATTTCACTAATGCAATTTGCGCCACACCGTGTGTCGCTGGCAAGTTTTCGCCTGTTCTTTCCGATTCTATGCTTGACTATCGTTCAAATAGGAGATGTCTTTTACAGACCTCGGCTGACATTTGTAACACGATAATACAGCCAGTCTGCAGCGGAAAGATTACTAGAAAGTACGAACGAAAGATTTATTCATACATGTATGTGGATATGATTTAGTGAGGTGGTACTGCAATGTGTCAAAAGAAGTTGACTTTGGTGTGTTCAGGGAGACACGGCAGCACGCACTGCACACATCAAAGATAGATTTTGGGCAGTGTTTCTGCCAGGAATTTTTTTAAGGGAGGCAAAGAGAAAATCGGACAGAATTCTTGGTCAATAACACAAATTTTGACTACTTTTTACTTTTAGGAGCGAACATACCCTCCTGTACCACCCTGGCGGAAACTGGCCTGATTTGCTTGTTTTTGTGTGGATCGTCAAGTTTAGTTTTAACATAAAGGCTCACTGAACATTCCAACAAAGAGTCCTGTTAAGCAATATCGGCAAACGAAATCTGCTTTTGTAGACAAATTGCTGGGATGGCAAGCTTCATCGCGTATCTACTCGGTCTTGCTCGCGAGATTGAGCAAATACAGTCAACTGTTAATTGCTCTCATTGCGTATGCAGACTGGTTGATCCCTGGAATAGGTATGTGAGGTATGTCAGTGATACGCCTCTATGTACCAGCAGTGTGCATTTATCTCTCGAATCTGAACAATCCAGACCAACCTTTGAACGCTAAACCTTATTTTTCAGACCATGTGATTTCATCTTATACATGTATGGAAAATTTTAAACCATATGAAGATGTGACGAACTGAAGCAATTCCAGCGCCGTTCTACGCTTCCATTCGTCAGATGCAACTACAAAATGGGGCCAAAGCCATGATTGTGTGTCGACAATTTGAGATATATTTGAATGTTGAAGTCAGTCGAAATGTAAATAACTACCGCTGCAGCCCATGGCATCGTCAGTACTACATTATGTGAACCGTATCACCACAAAAGTGTAACCAACCATGTGCCCAACGCAATGCCGCCATCTTTCTCCAGACACCAAGCTTTTTACTGGCTCACATTCAACACTGGAAGATACTTTAATTCCAAGAGACACAGCTGAAGAAACGTGCCGGAAGAAATGTTTCATGAACTATAGACTTTTCAATTCCTTCAATGAACTTGTTTGAATTGGGCGAATGTGCATTAGTTAATCAACGTCATTTCTTCCGCAGACCGACAACACCAAATAGCCTTTTCTCTCGTCTAAGGAAAATGGTTGAATTTTCCGCATCGCTTGTGTCAATAGCAACAACTGAAAGGTTCGTTAATGTTATTTAATTACGAATTGATTTAGCTAGTCGTGGGCCAGAAGCAAAGGAAGACGGCGACATTTCAGGCGACTGTTTTTAGCTCTGAGATGCTTTCAGGGAAAAGACCCAGACTTCCGAGGCGTTGAAGAACGGCAATATAATGCATCAGACCTGGCAATGATCATGGCGATGAAACAGTGACAAGAACGCTTCAAATGAAATCAATGAAAGCAGTGCCACGGGAGGACAGTCCAGAACTAATTTTCCGAGTTGGGGCAAACTTGGTTGCACAGACAGCAAATCTTGCAAACTAATTAACATCAACACCTCCAGACCTTCAACATCCACTACTGCGGGTCCCCAGGTACCCGTTCATCATCTCCCTAACTAAGTAACAAATTGTATAAGATAGTAATATCATACTGTATAAGCTCTTCGTTCTTATGCACCAGTATTCCTAAATTGCAATATCATGAAGGTATGGGAGAAAGGCTTCTCCCTCTCGACAATACTGAGGTGGCCGGTGGTACTTTCGTGACAGACTCCAGTACTAATATCGACGTTAGTCGCAATCAACGTGAACAACCCTCAGGGTGATGAGAGCACTTTTTTCCCCAACGTGTGATATGATTCAATTTACGAAAGCACCATTTGTGTCACTCGCAAGAAATGGTTTGTAGGCCTAACACTCGACTGTCGAATTTCTTCTGATGAGACAAATTGGTCACTGGTACGTCGAATAGCTTCAAACCCCCTCTCAACAAACCCAGTTGTGTTCAAGGTGTAATACCCAAGCCAATTGTTTTGCTTTCTTCTCTAGCCACTACGGACGAATGAGGCATGTAGGTAATGTCATCCAACACAAATGCGGCATTTAATAAGCAACGGTAAATATATCGCTTGAGGAAAAACAAGTTCACTGAGTAGTTCTGCTTTCGCAAACTGACGGTTATCTCTCGTTTGATATGTTGTGAGACTGGAAAAAATACATGGTGATAGAGTACGTACGTCAAGTACTAGAGAGTAATACATGACACTTCAACAACAAACCAGAGTGGTTATTGACTTAGTATGAGGATGAACGAAGCCGACTCCAACTCGTTTATTTGGTCATATCGGAAACACTTATGAGTCTTTTTTTTGTTTCTTAATCTATGGTAAGATCAATAATGATCCCGATTCTTTGCAGGCTGATGTTTTCCCCAAGAGGAACTGCTGCTGATTTGCTCGGCTGATCATTCTTTCAACGTCTGATTCTCATCTAAACGATGAGTTTTTACCGTATCTACTATCAACTGTGCTCAGTGCACTGCAGCATCAAGTCTTGCTACACGTTCTGCACTTGAAGATCACACAAACATTTAGTTACTTCTGTCAATAGCAGTATAGAATACATACATGTAGCCGACTTTAATAGCTCGAAACTGAAAATGTTTTGATAGCCACGGAAGATGCCACAAAATTGCACTCTTTGCATAAGAGGAGACATTCCATTCACAGTGAAGGATCTCTACTGTTCCAGTCTGTACACATCTCTTTCAAACCCATCAGCTCACAGACGAACTTCCCCTAATATCAACAAGGATGTCTTTTAAAAGTTTCGTCTAACAAAGTTCATGTCGCATTTCATTTCTGGTGTATACAAATATGCGGAGTTATGAGCTAGGCGTCAACTGTGATATTATTCTATGGATGATATTAGGAAATCTGCACTGCAATGTAGACGAATACGGCTTTAAAAAGAAACACTAAAACCACACCGCTTTCTCTACTTGCAATTGGACCTGACAGGAGTCAAGATCAAACAAAAAGGATATTTCGCCGTGCGAACGTACGCGTGAATGTACAGGTTCGGGAGGATGATGTGAACGCCAACTGAAGATGCAATTAAGTGGCACTGATTGGTATGCAACAAATGAAGCAAAGGATGGGGCACAAGTCGCACTGTTCGATATACGGAATAGCGATGAAACTGATGAGGGACGGCCAAAAAATTCAACTCAAAAGATGATTCCAGGCGAGCCCGCAATCAGCATATCCAGCAATTGACGTTTGCTATTGGAATAGGTATGCAATATCGCCGTGTAGTCCGTCTGAGGAGGAAGCGACGCTTGGAAGCTGATGCTTGACGGAAGTCAATGCACGACTCAATTACCAAGGCAAATGTAAACTATTTATACCTGATGTAAGCGGCAGTGCATTATTGAGCGTCCCTTGTGTCACGAATGAATATAGTTTGAGAGCAACCGTCTTTATTTGCTCGGAATAAAAGAGGCAACGATTCTGTCGATTTCAATCGTCTGTATGAGTGCAAATTAATCACAAGTCCATTTTCATATTAGGCTCGCTTTCATTTTGGCTCAAAGTTATCATGGCGGCAACAACTACACCGGGTCCAGAATGAAGTGGGATGTGTGCAGCGACAGGTGGTCGCCATTCATAGACGAGAAAAAAATCTAAAACATTCCAATAACCGAATCATGCGTGTGTGGTTGCCAATAGTATCAGCAAAAAAACACAGTGCAACAGTTATCAGCCGAATTTTCTCAATCACCCAACCTGCTGCATGCAGCGAACACAGGTAGATTCAGATTGGGAATACTCCATTATCAGTTATGGGCCCCAATTTGTGATAACTGCCTGGGCGGTTAGTTTTTGTGCATTTACACTGGCCTTGTTGACTGGCAAAGTTTTACAGACTAACCGAACGGAGCATGGATAATGGACGAAAAGTGTACAGAGGCAAGGTGATTGGCTTTTTGACTTTGTTCATCCATTGTTTTGAATATGTATCAGTAACTTGGTCGTTTCCTATTCCCGAAGACTGTGGTATTTTATGTAAAAAAAAACAACTATGTTTCTCCAACAAATATTAGCGACACACACACCATGCTCATACTACATTATTAAATTGAAATCAATGGACAAGTGTGTTGCTGTCGAGTAATTACAATTCTTGATACACGTAAGTACCAGTCAATTCTGCATGGCTATATCATTTCAGAATCAGACCGTTCTGATCATCGAGTCCTCAGCAAATAACTTTTAGGGTTACGTATAATGGCCTGTACACACGATCCAATTTTTCATCCAATTTTTGGGAAATTCAGCTTCCGGACCTATTGGGGCTTCATTGTATAAACCCGTATGTAGGCCTTTATTGAGCATATTCAGAAAATTTGATGAAAAATTGGATCGTGTGTATAGGCCATCAGGGACCTTATTCACAAAGCCCCCGTAACTCTACAGGTAAGTGTTCTTAATCCTCCCGCAAATCCTTTGTCAGGCTGATGGTGAACAACACATGTAGGTCTGCCTGTAAATGGCCAATAGTTTACGCAGTCAAAGTACGAGGGCTTTGTGTATAAGATAGTGTTTTCGCAAAGCCCCCGAAACGCCAACGCTAACGTCTATCCTTTTGTTCGGTGCTCTCTTCGTGGTGTCGAACAATGGCTTTGGCGTTCGCGTTGGCTTTTTGGGGGCTTCGCGAAAACTCCCTACTGTCCCAGCTGGGCCTGAACGTGCAGAAGATTATGGCTTTAGATAACATATTCAACATGGCCGCGATTCAGTTGTGAAGAAATCAACCACCTGACTGCAAACCCTGGCGTTCCATTGTTGTAACAAAAGACTACATGTACAGTACGAGCTTCAGTCGTGCAAGTGAACTTTTTAGTTTGTTGTATTGTGTCGTATTTACAGCTGCAGCGTTCAAAAACGCTATGTTTCCTCAACATTATCAAATTTCCAATGAAATATCATATAATTCCGATGGGCATACGGCGATTGTGTTATTCTGTTATTCTATACTTCAGTATCAACCATCGATTAAAAACATTCATTGTGATCAATTATATTCAATTATGATTAATGTTGTGGTGTTTGATTGTTTTTCTGTACCCTAGAACGTTCAAGTTAAAGTATCATCAGCGTATCACAAAGAAATATTGATATTCACCGATTCGAACTGATCACTAACTGCTTGGGGGGGGGGGGGGGGGTTANAGTCTACCTGTGTCTGAACAACTGCAACCAACTCCTAAAGGATTGGATACTTCGGAAAGACCATTTATCTTTCTGAAAAAAAGGGTGATGACTGACTATTAAAAGACTTTTAACTGTTCATCACGGAGGCGTGGATATTATATGGCCTATTTTATCTATTTTTTTAATTTTAGATATGTAACATTACATCATGTTATATGTCCTCTGCAGACTGTTTACTTTGATCTAACTAAAGTGCAATGACATCCTATGATATTTCATATGAGACACAGACGGGTATAACACAATGGACTACCGCGCAAGGATGCAAATATCATGATGGGGAATGGATTTTTTTCTTGCGGATCGTTTGAACAAAAAGGAGGAACTTTTTGCAGACGTAACTAACTGTAATTGCGTTTTACTTTACGGCAACGTGGTTCTTCTGTCGCACCATACCAGTCATACCTTCTAAGTTTGGCGAGATGCTAACCAAAAGGAAGAAGTGCATTATTTGGGGAACCTTACCCACTCATTGTTTCATTCATTTTGGAGTGAAAATCCGTTTCAGCCGATGTGTCTACCCTTCAATGTAGACAAAAAAAGTTTTATTCAGAAAGAAATAATTGAATTTTCCCTACCTTTGTGTCGTTGTGCTTCATCTCCAGTTCGTATCCTCTGAGTATCCCTCGCGAGTTTACGTCATCGATGGCCATCAGGGCCGTGGCAAGTTCAGACTTGCCGTTCACGTCATAAGACGTCTGACTCAATTCGAACAGGCCTCCAATAAATATCCTCGTTTTGGTGTTTGTATTATATTCCTCTGGAACGCCGTTTTCCAATCGTCCTGTCCGGAACAACTTGCTCGAGGGCATCAGGCCCCGTTTGTCTCCGGTCAAATTTGGTGATGTTATATGACTCTTGCTCTTTTTGCGTTTTGAACTTCGATGCTCGATATTCGTTCGTGCCATTTTGCGTTGCATCAGAATACGTTTCGATATGAACTCATTTCTGGAAGGTTTGCGAACAGATTTACTGTCGAAATGTGTTGCTTGTTTCGTGGGTTTGGGGGTGGTATGGGTAAAATATGGAACTGGGGGCGTCTGAAGGAAGGGTCCGAATCTTTCTTTTCGGGTACCAATCAATGTCGAACCCTCTGATGAAGTTTTCAGATCGTGCTTTTCACTTAATTGTGCGTGATGATACGAATCATTAGCCACACCAGACTGTGGCGTTGATTTTGTGTTCGTTTTTGTCCGAACTGGATCTACGCCATTTGTGCTCACCGCCGTACCTCTGTCCGCAGAGGTGGATCCGTGTATTCCTGATTTTCCGCTCGTAGTCACTAAGCCATTATTTTGATCATCATATAAACCACTAGTTTCCACAATATTACGTATAGATATATTTTGGGCAGCTGTCATATTAACCCTGCGTACGGTCAATATATTATCACTCGAAGTCACGTTTTTACTATCTTTCAACACTAATGCACTAGCAGTCACCAACACATCACTTTTAGACACTGAGGTACCACTTGTTGTCACGGCACTAGCACTTTTAAACACTAAATTACTTATATTTAGTGAGTTACCACTTGAGAACAAAGAAGCATTACTTGACACTACATCACCACTTGATACAACACCGTGTTTCGTTTGATTCTTTTCGTAGAAATCACTACCGCCCGATGACGGACGATCGCGTACATCAGTAATTCCTTTCGAAGAGTTTCGAATTCTAAATCCAAGCAATTTTTCAAATTGATTCATCTTTCCTTTATCTGTTGCATAATCCGACTCATTTCGAAATCCCTCAAAGGAACTAGAAGCATCACCCTGTTTTAAACCCGGAAGATTTGCAGTTGAATTGATTGTGGAATAAGAATCACTCACATTAGTTACTTCTGTGCCATTGACCTTGATATCATTCCCAAAATATGACTGGTTAAGAAATCCACTCTCATTCCGAACACGAATTGAGTTATCCTGAATCGTAGTTTTTTCGATCTTGCCCTCGGACATATCATCCTCTCCTCCGCCCTTGCTGGTATCCAACCCATCTCCAAATTCTTCATAATTTCCTCCTTTGGTGAAAACTGTACTATTCTCCGCTGTTTGATTAATTTCTCGAATGAATCTTTCCAAACTTGTATCACAGATGTGCTCATGCATGACCATAAAACTAGCCCACAACATAAACACGCAACTTGAACAAAACCCCATATTACTGCGGCACAGCTTCACCTGAACGTCACGTTTTCCATGTTTCCATCCACCCGTGTGGCGGCCGTCTGGAACTCGTGTCCTACCCGGTCCTGAGGCCACCGGGGGAGAGCCCGCTCGAGGAGAAATTACCCGTAGCCCCTCACTGCATCACGGCCCACTATGGTAACGCGGGCTTCCCTAGTTACGATGAGATCTGGCGCAGCGTCGTGCCAAGTGCTCTTTCTCGCTTCATAGTCATGTGAAGACTGATCGCAGTCGTCAGCCACAATCGATCCCCCACTTAACTAGTCTTGCGCTACCTGCTGTTGCTCCAATAACGCCACAGTGAAGAAAGATGGAGGGATATTTCATCGCGTTGCTTCAGAATATTCGACATTTCTACCTGAATATTTATACATTATCACCTTCCATGTACACTCATCACATTTTATGGTCCATCACAGCCCAATGGTTTCATCATATCTGAAAATAGAGGTAATACATGTACTACATGTACATCAGATATCAAGTTTCAAAGGGAAGAACATCTTAAAATATCCATATATGACCTCGCATGGCATTCTGCTGAAAATATCACGTAACGGTTGTGAAACAGACTTGACAGAGATCGGTACAGATAAGGCAAGCCTGGCAATACAGACAAGTGTCAGGCTTATACAATTGTTATCCACTGGCAAAAATGGCTTCTTCTTGCACATTTCGCCAATTCGGCCAAATCAGGGAATGCCCTCGAGCGTAATGAACTGGAAGGAACCGTTCCGATCAACAATTGCCGAATTGGCGGTACATGGCGAGCGTATGGTGAATATGATAAACCAAAGCGGGTCATTGCTTCTCTCATATATGCCTCATACAGAATTTTTTATTGCCACGGAGCTGTAAAAACTGTAGGCCTATATCTGACACCAAACCATGTAAAATCATGTTTGCTGTGATTTTTTTTGTGATTTTTTTTTTCGTCAGGAGGTACGACTTCCACTATCACAAACACATGTAAGATTCTATTTCAGATTACTTCAACTATGAAAAATGTTTCATTGAAAAACCGATTTTCGACAGATCTCATTCGGAGATTTTCCATAATTAGATTACCTATTGACGAAAATGTTTACTTTACATGATAATTTGCAATTGATTTTCAGCTATCAATTCAAGTATTCATGGTGCATTTTTACACGTAAAATGAGCCATATCATTGACGACTGCGACTATTAAACGATCCCGTCCGCTACAGCTATTGGATTGTTCGTTTGATGTATATGACGGTGATGTATATCTGCGTCGTTTAAACTTTTTTTCCGATGAAATAACTTTCATCACCCAACCCAAGTTCAGAGGCATTCAACTTGCGTCCATAGGCCTAGATGAGCTGAAATTGGCTACCAAAATGGAACATCGTTCCACCCCTGAAATGTCTCTTTTCACCTGCCCTATCAACAGAATTGTTCCCTACTTTCACAGCAACCTTGTTCACATGTATTTTTCCCACCTGATTCTTTTATACTTATCAACATTGTGCAGCAATATGAATCTTCTCAAGAAACCGGACGAGGCCAAAATTGATCGGATGCCGACGTAGGAAAATTCGCTCGTAGCTGAAATACATGTAGCACCAGTTGATATCTGAAGGGACGACTGCAATGTTGACATTGGACAAGGTCATGGTCCTTCCCGATCTCACCAATATTTATATCAGCCGGTGGTTCTTCCATCCTGACTTATCAGGTCTTTTCCTGTCTCCTACGTCTTTCCATACAAAGTGCGGTGACGAAGGGAGCGAGCACTAAGAACGCCTGATTTCTCAGGATGGTGGTTCTTCACGATATTTACTTTCATTGGTCTTGTTATGTCTATGCTTCCTTCGTTCTCTTTCGAAACAGGCAAGATGGGATAGTTTCTACCACAGGTGCCCGTCATGCGCTTGGCTATTCGGAGATTACTGGATTGATCGACATGCCGATGACCCACATTCTTGAAGAAATGTCAATCGTTCATCTTCCTCACAGATTGGACTCGCTTACAATCATTTTGGGTGGTAATGAAGGACTAGCGTCCTATCACGATCCAAGGTATCAGAATCGATTTCGGTAATCATGTTAGTACGTCATTTCTAAGTATCATATGAGGCTACAGCTAAACTGCAATTACTCCAGATGAGAACTATTCAAAAGTTAAGGTGGTCAATAATACGGAATGACCACAAAACTNCCCCCACTTAACTAGTCTTGCGCTACCTGCTGTTGCTCCAATAACGCCACAGTGAAGAAAGATGGAGGGATATTTCATCGCGTTGCTTCAGAATATTCGACATTTTTACCTGAATATTTATACATTATCACCTTCCATGTACATTCATCACATTTTATGGTCCATCACAGCCCAATGGTTTCATCACATCTGAAAATAGAGGTAATACATGTACTAAAGTATCATCAGATCTCAAGTTTCAAAGGGAAGAACATCTTTCAATCATATAAATATCCTTATATGACCTCGCCTGGCATTCTGCGGAAAATATCACATACCGGTTGTGAAACAGACTTGACAAGGATCGGTACAGATAAGGCAAGCCTGGCAATACAGACAAGTGTCAGGCTTATACAATCGTTGGCCACTGGCAAAAATGGCTTCTTCTTGCACATTTCGCCAATTCGGCCAAATCAGGGAATGCTCTCGGGCGTAATGAACTGGAAGGAACCGTTCCGATCAACAATTGCCGAATTGGCGGTACATGGCAAGCGTATGGTGAATATGATAAACCAAAGCGGGTCATTGCTCCTCTCATATATGCCTCATACAGATTTTTTTTATTGTCACGGAGCTGTAAAAACTGTAGGCCTACATATATCTGACACCAAACCATGTAAAACCATGTTTGCTGTGATTTTTTTCCCTCAGGAGGTGCGACTTCCACTATCACAAATACATGTAGAAGATTCTATTTCAGATTACTTCAACTATGAAAAATGTTTCATTGAAAAACCGATTTTCGACAGATCTCATTCGGAGATTTTCCATAATTAGATTACCTATTGACGAAAATGTTTACTTTACATGATAATTTGCAATTGATTTTCAGCTATCAATTCAAGTATTCATGGTGCATTTTTACACGTAAAATGAGCCATATCATTGACGACTGCGACTATTAAACGATCCCGTCCGCTACAGCTATTGGATTGTTCGTTTGATGTATGACGGTGATGTATATCTGCGTCGTTTAAATTTTTTTTCCGATGAAATAACTTTCATCACCCAACCCAAGTTCAGAGGCATTCAACTTGCGTCCATAGGCCTAGATGAGCTGAAATTGGCTACCAAAATGGAACATCGTTCCACCCCTTTTCACCTGCCCTATAAACAGAATTGTTCCCTTATACTTTCACAGCGATCTTTTATACTTACCAATTACATTTTGCAGCAAGATGATTTTTCTCCAGCAACCGGACGAGGCCAAAATTAATTGGAAGCCGACGTAAGAAATAGCACCAGTTGATATCTGAAGGGACGGCTGCAATGTTGACATTGGACAAGGTCAGGGTCTTTTCCCGATCTCACCAATACTTATATCAGCCGGTGGTTCTTCACTATATTTACTTTCATTGGTCCTGCAAGTACTTGGTATGTCGATGCTTCCATCGTTCTCTTTCGAAACAGGCAAGATGGGATAGTTTCTACCCCAGGTGCCCGTTATGCGCTTGGCTATTCGGAGATTACTGGATTGATCGACATGCCGATGACCCACATTCTTGAAGAAATGTCAATCGTTCATCTTCCTCACAGATTGGACTCGCTTACAATCATTTTGGGTGGTAATGAAGGACTAGCGTCCTATCACGATTCAAGGTATCAGAATCGATTTCGGTAATCATGTTAGTACGTCATTTCTAAGTATCATATGAGGCTACAGCTAAACTGCAATTACTCCAGATGAGAACTATTCAAAAGTTAAGGTGGTCAATAATACGGAATGACCACAAAACTTGGCGTTCTAACTTCTAACCAAAAATGGATGACATTCCCCGATTCGACCATGGACGTACCAGGCACACAAATTCCAAGTCATTTACCTTCATATCATGAAAACGATCAACCTAAACATTATTTTCAATCTGCGATCGAAGTCATCCCCAGATTGAAATTGCATCCTAAACTACCGAGAGTTATGTTATAACCGTGTAAATTATCAATGCGAGAGCAATGGATTCAATATAAGGCTATCGGAGTTAGATTGGTGCTTTACATTCAAGCAAGAGTGCTGTCAACCTCCAATGCAGTTCAATTTAAAGATCGTGCTTCTTCGAGCCACACAGTGTATTGGCTGGGAGGCGAAGCCCATTGGGATGTCATCAGATTGAATTTTTCATACCTTGGAAATTTCACTAAAGTCGACAGCAGTAGTGGTATCAGTAGCGCCAAATGAGGGACAAATTGAATTTTCAGTATCGCAGGCATTACCGGAAATCTAATGCACTTACATGTACATGTACTATACAATGTACGTTCCGCTACTCTTGGCTGATTCGTTGGCACTATTTTCACCGTTGGTGACGATTGGTTATTTTTCAATTACAGTATGGAATCTTCGTCAATTTGAAAATTTGTTTTCTAATAAACCGCCGACGGCAAAATCCAATGTTTCCCATCTAAAATTCAGTCTGTCATTTGGAATTTGAAACGACATGTACAACTCCAGAAATTTGTCAACTCTCCGGCATCGGAATTTGCAAGCAATTAAACATGTCGAACGATATGCCTTTTAATAGTTGGGTGATAGCTATTGATTCAAAATTGATGCGAGCGCACACTTTTGCAGAAATGTGCCTGGCTCGGTTTGTTTTCAGATCTTTGTTCCCATTAACTATTTACTGGCAGTTTCCATCAATTGCAAATACGGCCCAGACATAAAATGTCTCATGAATGAATATTCGAACAACAAGGTTGTTTGTCAATAATTGTTATTTATACCTATGAACATTAAAAACGATTCAAGAATACCTGCAGAGTGGCTTTGATTTTGCGAAAGCATTTGACATCATGCCGCACTTACAAACAATAGTACATGTGCTTCCATGTGTCCTTCAGAATGAATGCTCACCTGCTCACAAGCCCACCAGCTCACCAGCTCACCTGCTTATCTGCTCACCAGCTCATCAGCTAACCTGCTCACGTGCTCACCAGCTCACTGCCTTGCATATTTACTTACTTACTTACTCACTTACCTTACTGACATACTGTTCTATCGATCTGCTGGCGGTTCAAAATCCATTTAAATCAAGACACATATCACGTCTTTTTTCAACGAAGAGAACTTCTTACTTCCTCCAACTCGAGTAAAACTATTCTAGCCATTCATCATCTGTCGGGTTCGCCTTCAGGACGTCATTATCTGAAGAACATGTGTCGGTCAATATGAAAAGACCGATATGGCATAAAGGAGCTCTCAAGAATGTAGAAACTTATTGAACAGTCGCTGAAGTTAGTTGTTGTCAAAACCTTTGCACTTCACATCAAGATACAACTAATGAGACACACAGAACTGTGCAACGTACATGTAAGTGCCGTGTTCGATAACTCCTTCATTGAAGTCAAGCAGTCAGTTGGAAGTATTGTTGGAAATCCATCCGGGCACTGACTGTGTGATTCCTGTGTGCATGACCTTCATGTGTAGGCGAAGGCTATGCCCAAGTTTGACGGGAAAGGACGAGGGTTTTCTTAACAGTAGTACCTCAGACACATAAGATATGAACTACTGGTAGGCCTATTTTTCAAGTCACGTTTGAATTAAGCACGGAATATTCTGAGTCAATTGATTCATCTAAAACTTCGCAGAGGCATGCAGCCTTGTAATCGAACGTTATCGATGATTGATGATATCATAACTTCACCGGATGGGCACTATGTTTAGATAGGATGTTTATCCCTGGGAAAATCAACCACAGAGCGCCCTAAGACGACGAGGGTCGCTTTTGTATTGCGATTCATCACTCCTAACATCAGAATTTGTCCACTGATGACAATTTAGTGAACAGTTTCTTGTTAATTGCTTCGTCTCTGATATTATATTCACTAATCTCAATGGATAATGGCCGAGGGCCAACCCCAACCAACCTAGCGATGTGTACCTCTGTAAAGAGATATTAAAAGGCTGGCCGTCACTCATTTGACTTTGATAAACCCAGTAAAATGGTCCATGGACCATGTGCTCACCTGGGTGAATGTACCAGAAGAACGAATAACAAGTGTCACGTTGAAATGTTCCGGGGAAACATCATACCAGGTAGAACATTCTTTTTGGTACAGTTCATGAGGATATGAGCCAAAGTACATTTTTCAAGATGGACGACTGGCAGCCATATTTGAATTCCAATCCGACTCTGAAATTTGCTGCACAGGGTACCTACATATATCACTGCAAGGTATTAAAACATTCTAGCTGCTGTAGTTTAGATGATATGAGGCAAAGATTCCCGAACGTCCTACAGAATAGGAAATGAGGGATTTTCCTAACATAACATTTGTATCGTGCAGTCTCTGAACCACACTGCACTAACCTCATGATATAATAATAATCGTTATTTTCAATAGCCACAATTCGTCTGACATCAGACAATAAGATAATGAGAATGAGAGAACTCTAGGTTCAATATCCATCACCAGCGGATTCGATCCACGATATCCATACTGGCATCACGTCACCTGCCTAGGGTAAACAAAACCCATATGATTATCTTGTAGAATATGGCGTGTCAATGAGGAGTACGCTCTCCTTAGAATGACCCTATCCTGTTCAGTGACCTTACATCCAGCTGATCAATGTCTCTCCTGTTAATTAAAATAAACACATTGAATCGATTGACAACCTGTTGCAGATCAATGTATCTATTCGTTATCGGTTTGAGCTACCAAGTGGAAGTCGACTCTGTCGCCAAACAGTATGGATAATGTCGGTTCCACTGGAGGGCGATTTCCGACTCATGGTGGGGGAGCAACCCGTCGATACTCATAGATCAGGTTCGCGATATAGAAACGAGAAACAGTTGGCCAATGAACGAATTTGGACATCCATGTCATCCAAATGCCTCAACTGAATGTTCCTGTTTTGGGTTTTTTTAATTTAGATCTTTGAATCTGAGGGTAATTCGGCATTGGCAGTAAAATGGCAACGGTAATGCAATACAAACAATATACATTTTGAAAACTATCGTCGTGTTGGTTCCTTGCAAGAGAAGTGCCTCACAACCGTATTAGAAGCATCATCCAGCACCGGATAGTATTTTTTTCTGCGAGAAGTTCTGTGTCTGATGTACCAAACGACATTGTACTCTAACACGAATATGTCTGCTTCCCATTAGGATGTCACGACTCCAGTCATCCGCAGTACAAAAATATAGATCCGATGCCTTCCATGCATGTTCATGTACATGACGTATCTCACCCGTAGGGTCATCGGAAGAGCTATGAGAGAACTTGTACCGAAAGCTATTGTCTCTTTTACGAGGATCCGAACTGCAGACGATTACGCTTGGGGTATCTGATGATGCACAACCTTTTCTGCACACAAAGACGGATGTAACAGAAAAAAGGAAACCAGGCTCAACAATTTCTCTTGTAATTTTTATGAACGTCCAACGTCTGCTGCAAGCAGCTGTTTACGTATGCACCAGCATGCAGTGGCAAACTTTACTTTGGCAACATTTACGCTTGACACTAAGGAGAGGAAATATTCCTCGTATCCCTTCCGTGGGTTAAAACATAAAAACCCTCAGAAGCTTTTCAGATGGTATACCGCAATATGGTTGGCCTTTTGCGACTACAGTTCGCCTTTTCTTATAAGAAACCATATTCTTAGAGTGGCTATAGCATGGTGAAACATCAAAGAGTCTTATAAAACCATTCTCTAAAGAGGAGGAAAAGCAATGAAAAACGAGGATTCCACGCTGGGTAACAAGGTTAAGGAATGAACAGAAATTTGAATCGGTGTTTTTATGACTAGCTATTCACAGAAAAGAAAACACGAAAGCCACTTTATGAATTTTGGCTAAATATAGCATTGACGTCGATGGTATGCTCTAATCATCACCAAAAATGGACTTGGTTCTTTAGAAATACGACGAGGCTCGGCCAGCACAGACACCGATAAATGGTTTAGCTTTGGGTGGATATAGTCGGGAAAATCCGAAAATCGATGCAAAGTAGATACTTTTAAATGTCAAACGAGGTTTTATCTACCCACTTTATTCATTATAGACGGAAGGGTTTTTTGTAAACGTTTTCCATCGCTGAAAGTAATATTTACGGTTCAAAGAACGAATGTGATGCAGAAATCCAAGATTTTCTTCCAGCACCAATCTCCTTCGCTACATCAGTCATATCGGAGTGCTCAACATAAAAGGTGTTTAAGCCTCTCAATCAGTTGTCCTTAAATTTCGGACATCAATCGTCCTTGGGCTCTAATTCAAGGGAAATTTCTCATTCCCAAGGTCCACTCACGTCAATGCCGAGTAATGCATTAATTAGTTTATTCATGAGTCTAAAGGGGACTTGAAAGCTTGGAGGCAAATGTAATTACAGTTTTGTCCAACAGTATCGCTGAGCATTTCTTCGCCTGTTACAGGACGAGGTCACGTTTCCCCGGTGAACTTTCTGGTCACGTGCGAAAGAGGATAAAACCAGGTCTAAGTGCCGAGACTGCGGGATGGACGTATGGATATCACGATTTGCTCTTAAAATCTCTTTTTATTGCTTTCGTGTGCTTCATTATCAATTCCCACAGATGATTCCGCGGTTCCAAATGAAAGATTTACTTTAGGTCAACAACTCATCCTGGCTCAGCTTATCAGAACAAAAGCCAGCTACAGTAGTACACTATCTAACCCTGAGAAGCCAACACGGCACATAGCGAGTCACTATCCTAGCTCTTTCTCTCTAAAATGCCAAGGGTTATAGACATATCTTGGTCGATTATTTCAGCCATAATTCCGGATATTAAAATCGCACTAAGTTCCAGATTTGCCCGCGGAGGTATACATTGACGTCCACGTCGATTTCACTTGCTTGTGTATTTACTACAACAAACTTTCCTTACTAGATTGCTTGGGCATCTTGAGCAGAGAATGGCTGGCTTGAAAGGTAGTCTGGCCGGAAGGGTATCTTCTGTCGACTTGGGAGTTCCTTTCTGACACGTACAGGTAGGCTACTACAAAAATGGGGACACATCCGCGTCTTTGTACTGTACATGTATACGGACGGCTGTGTGTCCCCAGTTGGTCGGAATAGAAATGGCCGTCGCAAATCTACTAACTGTGGACATTAGATATGATCCTATTCATGTGGCAGGGGTCATCACTACCTATTGACTCTTTAGACGTCATTTGGCAGGTTTTCAATTGAGGACATCCCAGGCTGCTGGTAAGACAACAGTATCCGCATGGTGTTTTTTTCACAAACAAATCCACGATTGACACCAAATACATGTAGTACATACAAAGACACACATGTTTTGATTGAGAAGTCACAGATAATTTTTTGTAAATGAAGTGCACGTGAGTTTTGTATGTCAGAAACGAAACTCAGCCACGAACAGGCAAACACGGAGCGGAGATTTTATGCGAGAGTATGTGATTCGCCACATCACTTATCCACTAATGGGACCAGCCATGTTAAATCCCTCTGAACATTAGCCACAGACGACGGCCGAAGCTTAGCACATTAAGCAGGTTAAATACACTTTCTAATGAGGCTGCAGCCGGTACCAATTTCCCAAACATCTGGTTTATCGCCCCGCCGAGGACAGTGACAAATGGGCCGTAACCGATCTCGCTGCGCCAATACCAGTGGTTGGAAGAAAGATGCGCCTTTAATTGGCCTTTTTTGTGGTTTGAGTTGGATATCAGCTGGGTTAGATGTCATTTGTCGGATGGTAACAAGAATCGATGAATGATACTTGGACGTCGATTTGAAATGATATGGACATCCTAAAGCACACAAGAGCCACAACTTTGATTCCACCAAAGGTCAAAGCCACGCCACGTAACATACCAGTAGCACAGTGAACAAGTAAAACATGACAACGCCTAAATGCAAAAGCCCTAAATGAAGAGAAATACCGCCAACCAGCAGAGAAGAGGGTTTCCGAAATCATGAAGCTTTTCCACACGAACACACTACCTATCACAGTTTTTCTGCATGTAACTGTGACATTCCTCCGTCGTGTCCGTAGGACATCGACAAAGCCTATAATGCAAAAGCCCTGATGAACAGAAATACCGCCAACCAGCAGAGAAGAGCGTTTCCGAAATCATGAAGCTTTTCCACACGAACACACTACCTATCACAGTTTCTTCTGCATGGTAACTGTGACATTTCTCCATCAGGACATCGACACTTGGCTGTGAAGAGGACCAGCCGCTACGATGGTCTCATAGCAGTATCCTTCCCAGATTGACCAGTGACCAAGAAAATAGATGACAGAACCCGCCGATCCGTTTCGGACCAACATCTTACAAGGAGGTCGATATGATACACGAGTTCTTAATACTTTGCTTCGCCTTGCGTGAGGAATGTCGCGCCGGCAGGGTGGCAACGTTTTAATTTTTTGTGATGATACGGACATAAAAGCTACGTGCGGTGTATGAAATCCATCAGCCACTGACTGACGAAAGCTCCAATCTGCAGGAAAAAAACTTTCCCAGACGCTGGTAAATATAGCAAGGATGAGAAGAAATGAGATGAATAGTCCCCTCATATTTTCATCCTTCCGTTGCCCATGCAGTCATGTCCGATACCAGGTTTAATTTTTACCACGCCGCATTCTGACCGCTTCATTCCTGGGCTCGTGTCATGATAGGTCTTCGCCGTAATTGAAACATCGCATGTCGATGGTATCCAGTGAGCACAATATCCAATTGGTTTGTTATCGATATTTCTGCATTTCTTCTGCAGAAACTAATTTGATTGGGCATTTCCACTCTGAAGATCAATGAATCTTCGCCACCGCGTCAATCTCGACACCAGAGCTGAAACAGACCGTTGCAATGTTGCACACTTTCGATTGCACACAAGCCTTGTCACTTGACGCACAAAGCATCAGATGCAGTTTGAATGCAAAAGTTCCCGATGGGTAGCTGAGCTTTCTCCCCTTTCGTCTTACTGCACGTATTGTGAAATGAAATAGAATCGGGTTTCTAAGGTGAAAGACATTGCTTCCTACCAGATTCGAACCCACGGACACTCGCATGAGGCATCAATCGCCAGCACTAAGGGGCAGCACGCCTCAACCACTAGGCCAAATCCCCATCAAAAAAGATGGTTCAATGGCCTATGTCAAACGAGGCGTCCATCAGTACCCTGTGAGTAGTCCAAATTGATGAGGTGTTTATGAAAGACGGAGATTTATAGAAAGAGGGGGGTGATTTAGTGTCGCTTTGCCTTTGGGTTAGAGCCGAGAGTGCACTCCGCACACCTTAAAAGGGAAAAGTTCCGTCTTTACAGTTTGATGACAGTTACACGAAAGCGAGAGAGTACACTTCGTTAACATAATAACTGAATTAGATTCAAATGAAGCAAGAGCATTTTTTCCAGCGTGATCACCTCCTAACATGATTTCGGCTCAAATGCGAATTGAATGAACAAAATGGTGCAAACGAGCTGCGAAATCTAATCTCTACTATACGAGGTACTAACGACCGGCATGGAACGCGACTCATTGTTGAAGGTGATGTGCTGTACGTGTGGTTCCATCAATTCGTTTTATGGCATCCCCACAAGGTTCGTCTAAGCGGTGGCCCGACCAAATGGTTTCCCTCGGTAAACAGGGTATAGGGGTGAGTTGGGCTGCTCCATCAGATAGTGTGACCTGTGACTTCAATAGATCGACTTATATTAGAAGATGAATTGCCACCGTATAACAACAAGCACTTGTAGAAGAGATTGCCGTACGTCTGTAGGATTTGGCCTAGTCTCTGTCATCTGGTTGCAAGTTCAGGAGCAAATTCACCTATTAACTGATGATACAGCCGGCGAGTGTATGGCTGGTGAAAATGACCGTGAGAGGGGTCACGATATCAAAGCCACCCGGTCAAACTCAATGACAGGCAAACATCATCGCATAAATACCCACGGAACAGATTGACAAGGTTTCTAATCACCTTTGGATTGCGAATACACCTAAGCTAAGCTGGCGGATGTGTTAAGCTGAAGCTGTCATTGAAAATACCCACGACGAGCGACTATAAAGCGATGCACCGCCTCGGTAGCATTACCAAGGCTGCCCTTTGACAACGAACCGTCTGATCAACTGTGATCTATCATCTCCCATGTTAAATAATATGGTAATCCTTGGAATACTACACTATGATGGCGCAGCTCTTTGAAGCCGCGGCCTTAGCAGCATCATCCGGTAGGACGACCATCAAATGTGTCCAGATTAGTATTTTTAAATCAGAGTTCTCAGAATGGCATGAATTGATACGGGAAATGATTGGCAGCGTGATCGTCTGCTGCTCCATTCCTCCTACATGTATAGTAAGCAAAAGCTACATGTACATGGGTGTTAAAATGAATGGCGTCGTAGGTCCAGTAACGTTGGTGTGGTTGGGATATTCTCCAGAAATGCACTTGAGACACAAATATTTATCCAACATAGAGCACAAAAAACGACACACAAAATGACAGTATGAGTAAAGTCGTCTCCGAATTTTGCAAATTTTCGACCCCAGTCGGGGTCATCCGCAGGCAATTTTGTAGTAGAGATCCCAGAAATGAATGCATGTGAATGAGGTCTCTACAAGAAAGTGCCTCAGGAAGACCCCGGTTGCTGTCGAAAATTTTGCCATCGACCTACCAACTTTGGGCTGTCATCAGTGACAAGGAGGCCTAGTAGTTCTACTCGATGACAATAGGTGTCATCCAATTACAGCGGTCTGTCGTCTTTACGTGTAGCATTAGGGAGGTTTCGAAATCAAACGATAAATGTAAACTTTATGACAACGTTATTCTGTGAATTCCAATTGTGTCATGCAGATCGAACGACGACGGACGACGACGACGGACGACGACGGACGACGGACGCTGCACCATCGTAATAGCTCACCCCAGTGAGCTAAAAACGACACACAAAATGACAGTATGAGTAAAGTCGTCTCCGAATTTTGCAAATTTTCGACCCCAGTCGGGGTCATCCGCAGGCAATTTTGCAGTAGAGATCCCAGAAATGAATGCATGTGAATGAGGTCTCTACAAGAAAGTGCCTCAGGAAGACCCCGGTTGCTGTCGAAAATTTTACCATCGACCTACCAACTTTGGGCTGTCATCAGTGACAAGGAGGCCTAGTAGTTCTACTCGATGACAATAGGTGTCATCCAATTACAGCGGTCTGTCGTCTTTACGTGTAGCATTAGGGAGGTTTCGAAATCAAACGATAAGTGTAAACTTTATGACAACGTTATTCTGTGAATTCCAATTGTGTCATGCAGATCGAAGGTGACAGGTCATAATTAGATTTCGACCAATGGGTGTATTTGTTATTGTTTACATTCAGCGAACGGAAGGAAAGGAGCGCGATGTGGTATCCGTTCACACAACAAACGACTTTGTGTCCTTTTGTTGGCGAGTACTTCTTTTGAAGTGGAAAATAGTCATTGGGTACAATAAAGGAAAGATACTGCTCTGCGTCTGGTTGACGAGAGACAATGCTACACGTGAAGACGACAGGCCGCTGTAATTGGATGACACCTATTGCCATCGAGTAGAACTACTAGGCCTACTTGTCTCTGATGACAGCCCAAAGCTGGTTGGTGGTAAAATCCCAACATACCGACTGAATCTGCTAATAACTTGGAAATATGGTCATCTTCCCGGCTTTACTGATGTCTAAGAACTCGAAAATGACTGTTGGATGTGGCTCCGTGCTAAAACCATCCTAATTAAGTGTACTCTCTAAATTCCAGGGAGTGAAATTTTCACTCTAATGCAAGAGCTAAAGACGTTTCACTCCATTAAAGTGAGATTTCACTCCGAAAGACTGAAGTCCGAAATGCTTGCCTTCACTCTAACAGGAGTGAGTGCCTAACTTCCCGCGCCCGAGATTGTAAATCCCGATAGAGTGAAACTCACTCTTCGCGTGAGTGAAAGATAGCCCGCGCTGCCTGATCACGTGACTAGAGTACGTCAGTCACCATTGAATCACTTCATAACGCCTCCCACGTAGCTAGTTAGTTTTGGCACATCCGGCTTTTGGAAGTTGCTTTTATTGGCCATTGTTTACAAAAATGCAGGCCATGCACAGGGCGATGCATTGTGAATGTACTGCGGGGGCGCTGATGGTTGGGCCTTTTCCGCTTCGCTGATTTTATGCTGATTAGCCATGTGCTAGGTGCGATAAGGCCTATTCTCTATGGTATATCCTATGGTATCGCGTATTATTTTTAATAGGGGTGCGTCAGTTAGTCTGTGGAGAGGCTTGGGCATTGTCAGAAACTTCCTTCGGGCCGTAGAGTGGATACCTAAGACGGTAGGCAGCCTGCTCTCTAAATTCCAGGGAGTGAAATTTTCACTCTAATGCAAGAGCTAAAGACGTTTCACTCCATTAAAGTGAGATTTCACTCCGAAAGACTGAAGTCCGAAATGCTTTCCTTCACTCTAACAGGAGTGAGTGCCTAACTTCCCGCGCCTGGGAATTGTAAATCCCGATAGAGTGAAATTCACTCTTCGCGTGAGTGAAAGATAGCCCGCGCTGCCTGATCACGTGACTAGAGTACGTCAGTCACCCGGATGCAAGAGCAGACGTCCGTTTTCTCGCGGGGGTATTTCTTCCCATTTTATTGCCTTTTATGCCGTACCGGTATTTCAGTGTGAGAAACACACTTTTGTTAGTCTTGCAATAACAGAGAGTATCGCTGATGGTACAGGATTGTGATTTTTGATGGTTGAGCGTGAGGATCTGCTGAATTTATGCAGGCCTAGCCTAGGCCTAGGCTATCATGCATGCACGTGTGCATGATGTCGGTGATGTGTACAGTCAGTGGTGCATGCCTGCTGCTCTGTAGGGCCTAGGCCTTAGCCTTTTTAGCCTAGTGTAGCCTGTAGGCCTAGGGCCTAGGCCTAGTGTATGTAGGCCTACATTTAGGCCGGCCCAAGCTGATGCCCAAGCCCTGCCAGCTGAGGCCTACCACCGGTCGGCCTAGGCCTAGGCCCTACCTAGGCCTAGGCTAGGCCTAGACCCCTAGGCTAGTCATGCTAGTCTCCAGTTGGCCTAGCTTTTAGCTACCGTAGCTAGGCCTAGCCTAGGCCTAGTCACTTCCATGAGAATAGTGGGGCCTAGCCTAGGCCTACTTTTGTTTGGGCCTCGATCTAGGCCTAGCCATATGCCTAGGCCTGTCCCTGTTGTTAGGCCTAACTCTAGACTAAAGTAGGCCCAGGATTCTGGGCCTAGGCCTAGGCCTACATAGGGCCTATGGTTTATCGTAGAGAAGACCCAATGTGCATGTCACTGTCACTGATATTCGCCATCCTTTGTTTCACTTCAGGTTTATGAACAACAGACGCTCCACACAACATGGAATCTTGGAGGCTACCGGTACCTCTTTTAGATGACCAAGTCATCAATATTTTCAGAGGTGAGAATAAGAAAGGCCCGCTGATTTAACAGACTCATCAGAATTATGACTGAATTTACTAGTATTTGTTTCTAGCTTCTGAGGAACTGAAGTCATTTGTGCACACTCATCAGTTCTCAGACGGATTTTGGCTGAATTCATTTCTTTCTCAGCTTCTGAGGTCATTGTGCTCACTCTTGACTTCTGAGGCTAATTTTGGAATGAAGTCAACATATCAAATTATGGGCTGAGTCATTGCCATACATAACAAAAATNCTCTTGACTTCTGAGGCTAATTCTGGAATGAATGCAACATATTCTGCGCTGAGTTACTGCCATACAAAAATTCAAACTTAACTTTAATCCCAGCTGCATTGATTTCCTTTTCACCAAAGACTCATAAACAGGTCATGACTGAATTTATTCTTTCTCCGCTTCTGAGGTCTTGTGCTCACTCTTGACTTCTGAAGTTAATTTTGGAATGAATTCGACATATTCCTTGCTGTGTCACTGCACTGCCATAACCAAAATTCAAACTTATCCCCGCTAAATTGGTTTCTCTTTCCTCCAGACCAGGATATGGCTCAATTCATTAGTTTCTCAGCTTCTGAGATCATTGTGCTCACTCTTGACTTCTGAGGCTAAGTTTGGAATGAATTCAACGTATTCTTCGCTGAGTCATTGCCATAAAAAATGAATGAATTCGACGTGTTACATATTGAGTCATGAAAAACAAAACATGTACCGGTATTCCATTTACATCGATTTTCATTATGTTTTTTTACCGGATATAACATGACTGCATTCTTTTTTTTCTCAACTTTGAGGTCATTTTTGTGCTCAATCATGACTTCGGAGGCTAATTTTCAGATTCAATGATGTTTTCAAT
This sequence comes from Notospermus geniculatus, assembly GCA_002633025.1. Classification (NCBI taxonomy): domain Eukaryota; kingdom Metazoa; phylum Nemertea; class Pilidiophora; order Heteronemertea; family Lineidae; genus Notospermus; species Notospermus geniculatus. The sequence continues at coordinate 393,680 of NMRB01000044.1, forward strand.
GAAGTGTGCTCAATCGAGGTTACAGAAAACCAGAATAAGGAAACCATCAATGATCTGTTCCACAAGTATGAGGGGGACGGTTTCAATAGTGAGTACATGCCATGAGTGTGTTCCCAGGTATCAAATCCATCCAATTTTTCCAGGGATAAAAATCACCAGTCCTTTAGAAATTACGCGTACATTGTATTGTGCAACATATTCATATTCGAATAGACATGATAGATGTAAAAATTTCTGGGGGTTGCCAGATTTGGCCTGGGCATTTTTAGCGGCAGTGTTTCCATGCCTTGTAAAGTCTAAAGTCCGACCACATCTTGCTTCCACCCAATGACTTCCACCCAATGGAATACAGAAGTAGAAATGAGGCAAGGCTTTGTGGCTTTTAATCGTTTCTTCCGCTGCAAAAGACTGAACTGGTGCCCAGTGTCTAAATTCATAAAATTATCTAAGTCTAAGTGTGACACTTATCATTTGTTCAACACAAAAGATACGTACCGGTATCCCACTTTCACTTAAGTATGGTTTATGAATATGGACCCAGTTGCCAAAGTGTGCCCTGGCTCGTCACCGGTTACCATGGTTACGCAGGTCAAAAGACTGACTGAAAACCACAAAGCCATGCTTTATTTCCTTACTTCCGCATTCCATTGAGTCGAAGTTAGATGTGGTCAGCCTTTGTCATGTTTGTGTTGTATCATCAAATTATGATGTGAATCTGTAGCTTTTCATTGTATTGTTATTTTGCTTTTATTGTTTTTTTATAGAATTAAATGGAAAGTTCTCTTATGCTTAGTACTTGGTAGTTCTTTTTTCTCAATCTTGTCAACAGCCATGATGAACCCACATCAAATGGCTCTCCCAGTTTCACTCATTAGAAGGGAGTGAAATCCCCAGTCTTTGGAGGAGTGAGAGTCACTCGGACAAAGCTTTGTCCACTCTACTTTGGAGTGATTTTTCAATCGAATGGACTGAAATCGCCACTCTGACAATAGTGAAATTCAAACCGATGGAGTGATATTCACTCCATGTAATCTCACTGACATTGGCACCACACTGCACTCTTGAAGAGTGGAATTCACTCTTACAGAGTTATACTCACTCTCTGATCGGAGTCACAATTTTCACTCTAATGGAGTGAGTCCCCAATCCTTTGCTGGAGTGAAATTTGTTCACTCTCAAGGGAGAGTGAATTCCACTCAAAATGGATTGGTCCCTGGCCCAGTCTTTCAGAGAGTGAAAAATGAATCCATTAGAGTGAAATTTCACTCTTTGGAATTTAGAGAGTACATGGTTATTCATAAATAAGACGCTTCAACCTTCGACCGCCGCACTAAAACGGCGCTGTATGTTCCCAATACCGCCCCCTTAACTGAATTAAAACCTGTTTGTAAATAGGTCAAATAACAGCAAAGAAAAGCCCTACCCCAGCCCAAGCCAGGCCTATATCTTATCTACCAGCTAGTATGTGCTCATCTACAGACACACACATCAACAGATTTAAAAAAAAATTAGTTCACATACACAAAGGCCTAGACAGTGTTCAAAGGTCCCCAAGAGCTTCGTTACCAGAATGTAAGCAATGCCTTTTGTTATTCTAATGTTAACATATTCAATGGCTGGTATTCATAAAAGTTAGCAAATGCTTTTACATAAGATTTGCACAGCAATGTCCAATGTAAATGTACTGCAACACTTGAAGTAAAAGCATTTGCTACCTTATGAATATCAGCCATATCCCAATTCATCTCAATACGGTAACTCCTTTCAAATTGTGTTTTCGTAAACACCAGATATAAAGGATACAAGCCTGGTGGCGACTGGGGTTCGCTATGTGGAATAAGCATGGTTGGGGAGAAGTGAGGAATTAAGGATGTGGAGGAAGTTATGACTGTAATGATGACTGCATGGATACGCCTATAATACATGTTTTACATGCATTCCCATGCGAAATAAACGCAAGATCATTAAAATACACGATGAAAAAAACCAAAAGGTAAAAGAAGAAACAAAAAAAAATAATGAGTCAAGGCAAAGAAAATTTACACGCCCTGCGTATCGAACCCGAGACCTTCGGCTCCATAGGCAGGCTGCTTTGCCACTCGGCCATGGCGACTGTGCGCTCTGTGCGGCGCTGATATGCATGCATGTATTGTTTATGCATGTTTATGCATGCATGTATTGTTTAGATATGTCAGGCGGCGCATGAAATTTCCGCCTGTGTTGAAATTTCGGCAAAAGATGCACAATCGTTAACCTCTCCAAAACTCAAAATGGATTGGTCCCTGGCCCAGTCTTTCAGAGAGTGAAAAATGAATCCATTAGAGTGAAATTTCACTCTTTGGAATTTAGAGAGTATAAGCCAAATAAACACGAACCTATTGTCATCTATTCATCCATCGACGGCCCAGTCTCGGGCTGGAATTAAGATTTCGGTTTTATTATAAGCGGACCTCTGACCTCATTTGCATACGGAAATCTCACACTCGGCATTTTCCGATTGTCGTCCGCGAGATCAACGCACATTCTGTGAATTCCAATTGTGTCATGCAGATTGAAGGTGACAGGTCAGAATAATTAGATTTCGACCAATGGGTGTATTTGTTATTGTTTACATTTAGCGAACGGAAGGAAAGCAGCACGCCGTGATATCCGTTCACAGAACAAACGACGTTGTGTCCTTTTGCTGGCGAGTACTTCTTTTGAAGTTGAAAAATAGTCATTGGGTAATTTTAAGGAAGATAGCTAGGTCTCCGTCTGGTAGACGAGAGACAATTCTACACGTGCAGGCCATTGTCACTAGATGACACCTATTGTCAGCGAATAGAACTACTAGGCCAACTTGTCTCTGATGACAGCCCAAAGCTGGTTGGTGGTAAAATCCCAACACACCAACTAAATCTACTAATAACTTGGAAATTTGGCCATCTTCACGGTTTTACTGATTACTAAGAACTAGAAAATGACTGTTGGATGTTGAACCCGACTCAAACCATCCCAATTTAGTATTAAAAGCCAATAAACAAAGAACTGTTGTCATCTATTCATCTATCGACGGCCCAGTCTCGGGCTGGAATTTAGGTTTCGGTTTTATCATAAGCGGACCTCTGACCTCATTTGCATACGGAAATCTTACACTCGGCAATTTCCGATTGTCGTCGTCGGCGAGACCAACGCAAATTCTGTGAATTCCAATTGTGTCATGCAGATCGAAGGTGACAGGTCAGAATAATTAGATTTCGACCAATGGGTGTATTTGTTATTGTTTACATTTAGCGAACGGAAGGAAAGGAGCACGATGTGGTATCCGTTCACACAACAAACGACTTTGTGTCCTTTTGTTGGCGAGTACTTCTTTTGAAGTGGAAAAATAGTCATTGGGTACAATAAAGGAAACATACTGCTGTGCGTCTGGTCAACGAGAGACAATGCTACACGTGAAGACGACAGGCCGCTGTAATTGGATGACACCTATTGTCGTCAAGTAGAACTACTAGGCCTACTTGTCACTGATGACAGCCCAAAGCTGGTGGTTGGTGGTAAACTTTAGTCGGTATGTTTGGTCGAAATCTAATTGGTCTGAAGTGTCACTCTCAGTCTACATAACACAATTGGAATTTATTGAATGCGCGTCGATCTCGCCGACGGCAACCGGAAATTGCCGAGTGTAAAATTGCCGTTGGTTTAATTACTAGTAGGTCTGTGGTCCGCTGTTGTTCTGTTTATTGGCTTAATTTGAAACAAAAATTGCGTTCTTTGTACCAATTCTACCCCACGCTTGTTGTTCGTTGTTTCCACAGTACGCATGATGTCCTTTTTGTTACAGCACTGAACGAATGCAAGGGCGAAAGGGTGTATCTTGTAGAAAACGCCGCAAAAGGATGATGGATCGAGTCGGCGGTGGCAGTCCAATAGACTGACCATTAGGAACGGTATGGATAGACTGTTTTTAATGCATTTGTCACTTTGCGGTAACCGATATGCTATGCAGCGTTATTGCATTCTGTACACAGTATGATGCCAGCGGTTATTAAAGGAATTTTCATCCTGTCATCATCATCATTCAGCGATACCCTACTGGCATCCAAAATTGGAGATTGGTCGGCAAATATCTGATCACGAATGTTCCGCTGTTTATTCCTGTTGCTGCAACTGGCATTTACATGGAAGCAAAGATTGGAAGGGCGGTGGTGAAAATTCAATCGGTGCGGAGTTAGTGACCAGGCAAAGACACAGGTAACCGATAGATGTCTTCAAGACGATTGGACGTTGAGTGCGACGATACGGAGGTAACTTCCCTTCTCGTGTCTGTGCACATTTTTATGACTGCAAATGAGACAGAAATAACCAGCCGATGGAAGCCGAGCTTGATTGATCAGAATCAGATATATGAGAAGTCAGTCCACCACTCTGATTGACATGTCTCGAATCGACTGCGCGTGACACCGAGGCAAGTGATCCGATGACGTCCCTGTCTGATCTCAGACGGTTGTAAGTCCAGGGGCTTCGTGACAATGTCTGGCCCTTTGCAGATAACATCATGAGAATTTGTCAAATATTCAAAAACGTCTCCAGACGGACCGAAACGAGTCTCTGATTCTTATTTAGAGACACTGATAAAGCACGAATGAATCTTTCTTGATAACATTAATCTCGCGAAAATTGCCTGCTGGTAAGTAAGGAGGGTTACGACAGAACCAGACAATGTATGGAGACATAAAGCAACAACCAAATCCAGACGACGCTATTGGCCAAATCTCACGAATAAAAAGGCTTCGCACTGTTCCGACCAGTGCCAAAATGGCAAACATGACGAATGGCCTTGACCAATTGGCATTAGCTTCTCTCTTGGCGAGGTTGGCTGCTCTGGACTGGTAGGTATGGTCATCCACGGAGCGGAATAATTGAAAGTTCACAGCCGGGTAGTCAATATATCTTATTCGGACAAGTGGAAACCCTGGGTGGACACCCCATATCATTTATTAACCCATACATCCGACTTTCACCATCTCAATTTGAATGGTCAAAGATCATGAGACAACTACGCCAGCTCAGGGAGATATGTGAGAGAGGTCGTGATTTTTCTGCTTCCGGGTACCCTACCTCTACCGTTGCTTTTTCTAAAACGTCGACACTGAACGGATCCATATTATCTTACAACCACCAGGACGCAGAACTATTGGCACGTTTGCTTTGAGTAGCACTCATCCTTCGAGAGAGTGGCGTATGTGCTAGTGCTTGACTCAGTCGCCTCAAACTGCATTGTAATTTTTTTCGACGCCAAAACAAAGGTACATTACATGTATCCCGGTTATAATACATGTACATGTATTTCGGTTAATAAGCAACCTGCCGTCGATTTCAGTCTGAAACCTTTCGCGGGGCACAACGATAGCTCGAGATAAAAAATAATCCATACACTTTTAATCAGTTTGGGGATCCCCTGTGGTTTCTTCTCGCTTCTGATCTTTAATGGAATAAGGTACGCCTTGCCTCATTACAGCCGAAATCTAAATAAGGATTTCAGCTTGAAAAGAGGTTTCAGACTGAGAGAATACCGAGACACCCACTTAGTGGTAAAACTTCAGGCAAATGGAGGAGTTGCAATGGTTCTTAGAATGGATGGTTCAAAGCCTTCTGTGCTTTCGTTACACATAGGATAAGAATGGAGGGTGCAGGCAGGTAATGGCACTGATTTCGCGAGAGCTCAAAACGCGACGACTCCATGCAGCAATGCTTGCATCTTACGACAAAATTTTCGGACGAGATTTGGCGTTTACATTACAGTACATCGTACATGTACATGCATATACATGTAGAGAGAATACCTTTCGTCAAAATATCCTGCCACTACCAGGTCATGCATTAAATACACTCTTAGCCGAAATGGTTCTTTGGTGCCACACCAGGAGAACCCTCTGATTTAAGAACCCTCGAGTTGTTTAAGAACCTTTAGAGGTTCCAGATAGAACCTTTCCCGCAGAAAAGGGTTCTAACTGGAACCTTTATGGGTTCTTTGGCGACAGAAAGGTTCTATATGGAACCCTTTCGGGTTCTTTACAGAAGGTTCTATATAGAACCTTGGGGTTCCTCTGGTGTAGCACAAAGAACCCCAAAAGAACCTTTTTGGCTACACAGGCAAAATGACGTACATACGGCGGACGTACAACTACTTTTATATCCGCCGTATAGTACAATGGATCATCCTCTGGACGTCCGGTGTACGTATGGCTTACGTACGGAAAAATATGTCCGCCGAGTATATGCCGTATGTATGGCATACGTACGGCATACGCCATATATCCCGCGTACATACGACGACGTACATACAAATTGAATCTAACTACTTTTATATACGGTATATATACGCAACCAGGACTGGCGGACGTATGCCGTATATACGCCATACGTCCGCCAGATGTACGTCATTTTCCCTGTGTAAGAGTGTACTCACTCTACAGTCATGCCCCCCCCCCCGGGACTTCGTCGCTCAATTATTAAGTGACTGTTTTATAAAACACCTCCTCCGCAATTTTCAGTACAGAGTAAACCCATTTGGCAATTGAGTCTGATAGCTTTTGAGAAACTCATCTCTGTTCAGGTTACTACAGTCAGTGGATCATAATCGAATTGATATATGAAATATTTTTGACGAACAACGTTAGAATACTGAACCTTCGGCAACGTTACGAAATCTATCGGCTTTTAGAAGAACTTAGCCTGTTCCGTTCAATAAAAGGTAATCAGCCACCAGCAAGTGATTCTGGACAATCTATAATAAAGTTTTCTTAGTGTTATCGCTCTACATTTGGGGGTTATTAAAGTTCGATTCTTGATGAGAGAGACGCGGGTAAGTCTGGAGGCACTCCACAATCTACTTGAATAATTAATAAGATCAACAGTGACTTTTGTTCAGGAGAACGCATGATTCATCAGCAATATTTTTTGTACAGGTTAAGGTTAGAAGTCCCAAGGTGATGTCGGTCAGACTCCGGATATTGAAAAGGATTCAACTTAGTGTAATGATCAAAATCGGAATGAGCATTTGGATTCATCCTTTTTTTATCTCAATGAACTTCTTTAAAGTTGAGTTCACGAATTCTGATCAACGGAATGACATTGCGGATCGTGGCCATAAGGAACTCGACTCAACACAACTGGAAGAAGTCTGTCTTCTTCAAAACTGGGTAAATTGCTTTCAGAGGAAAAAAAATCAGATTTGATACCTATCTTTCAATCCCTGGTGACGTACTGAGCTCGACTGCCTCCCCAACATACCCAAAGAAGACAGAAACCATGTCAGAATGTAATATTCTATGATAAATATTCCCTTGACCTTTACATGGACGTTTGATCTACGCCGTCTGCACAAACCATCCTCACAAAGAGAAGACATGCGCTTTTTTCTTGAGCTCCCCTTCCCTGACTGAATCAGCTTATTTCTCAGACCAATCCTTCTCTTTTTTACAAGATATGCTGCTTTGGAACTGATCGTTTCCAGATCTTTGGCAAACCTGACCATCTTGTGATGAGCCTTTTTCAATGTGAAAAGTGGTCTTGTTTCTTTTCAAAGCCAAACGCAGGTATCAGTTGGCATAATGAACACGAAATTGCCAGGTATAGATAAGTTGGTGCTTACCTGCTGTTGTAACAACTGTGTGGACGACTCATTGTCATTTAGTTAAAAATATACATTTATACAGGATGCACGTTTGCTGGAGTAACAGCCCTTTCTGAATCGAACAAAAGTGGGTCAGATAACGAACTCAGACGCCACATCTTTCGTTCACTTGTTTTTTCTGAAATCTATGTTTGGAAGCACCCCAAAATGCTGTCACTGTGCATTTTACCTAAGGGCGCCGCCTGATGGTAAATTCTTCTCTTTTCAAGAACCTGCCTTATCATCATCAGAGATGGGCTTCTAAAAATCTCTTAAATACCTCAGCATATGACGTTGGGCCAAAAAAATGTCGGGGGAATAAGAGGATATAAACACCTCCGAGACAGCGGAGTTCTGATTGTAAATCACCAGCAGACAGACATAGTAATCGAGTAAAGACACGATTTATGTCATTGCCAAATGGTCAGATACTGCACAGCCTGCCCCACCGAAACCTTCCATCCCTCGCCACTTATGGATCTCCTAAGATGGCCAGCTGGCCGAGACACCAATCGGTTTTTCAACATCTGTAAGTACATTACTCTTGTCTGATGGATGCCCACCCTTAGGGCTCCATGGTTTGTCCACTCAAGTAGCAAATAATTCCGTACATGTCCAAGAGATAATAGGAAGCTCAGCAATGGAGTAATGAAATATCTCCAAGACATGCCGGAGGAGAAGTAGTACAAAACATTCACCAAACGCGAGGCCTTTCATTGATTTTAGCTCAGTCAAATCATTGCCTTTTAGACACCGACTGCAGAAATGTCTTACGAAGGGAATCTCAGTTACGTGTTTAGTGGAAGTTGCTGCGGACACCTGCGTTCGGTGCAGACCAGTAAGTGTTGTATAAGGCACTATAGAAGCACCTCGACTTTTTCAAAGAAATCTACCTGTGTGTCCCATGCTTAACGAAAATGACATAAAACCATCGTTACCATCCTCGATCTTGGTTTTATCTGTCATGTTCACATCAAAATGTTTCCTAAGAAATCCGATTGTACATGGCCATCTTGCAATCATACGCAAGTGGTTCGTCAATAACATCTGTGGATTTTTTCTTCTTAGCATCGGAATCACTACCCCAAGGCCAGTTTATCATAATTACCAACGACAAGACGAAGAAGAAAAAATATAATCGGATGGAATATGAACATCGGTACCTGACATCAGGCGTTGGAAATATCATCCGTCATGCCTAGCCATCTATAATTTGAAATGGTTATCTCGTAGGGGAAGGGGCTTTGGTTGACTGAGTCAGGCTGTTTTCTGAGCGTAGTAGTACACCATTTGCGGACACCGACTATTTTTTCACGACTGACGTCTTCTCACAGACTGTTGAAAAACTAGTTTTGTACGACAGGTCAAGGCCATTAGGTGACGAAGTAGCCACCATGTGATCAAAAAGGTCAAGCACATAATCCAGAAAGTCGATGTATTAAAATACTATACGATAATGCCTTCGAATGATCCAAAAGGTCAAAGTCATTGAGAAGGCGATCCTGGGTGTTGATGTCATTGAATAAATTTAATTTCAAACTGGCCATTTCCATTTCTTGCCCTCTCACACAAAACCAGCAATGGATTTGATCAATCTCTCCTGTATACAGACAAATGGTGTTGATTTTATGGATAAGCCATCGGCAATGTGGGGTATTCCACTTATCATTCAGGCTATATTGGTATACTTAATATCGGGAATCAGGGTGACACTATATTGATGAAATGCCCACTCTTCCAGCATGCTTATTATCTTACAGATATTGGTGTGAGCCAGACGAACGGGCTGGACACAAGGAGGCCACCACAGGTGTCAGTGCAGGTGACATTTACAAGGAAAGTACTTCCATGACGACACAGGGCACATCAACATTCTAAAGGAAAATCAAGAAGTGATTTCTCAGGCAAGAGACCAACAAACCAACAGAAAACCAATGTTACAATTTTTTTTCTCAATTTATCTGACGAGGTCAGAACAGATGGTGAGCTCTGGGATGGTCCTTGTGTTCCCAAGCACGATTTACCGGTGAACATGGGCCAGTAGAGTTGTATTGGAAGCGAAAACAGGCTTAAAATCACATTTTTGACGACAGTATAAAAGAGAACCACATGCAAGTCCACACTACTTCCCAAAGTCAGCGTCAGTAAAGTTGTACTCCACTCGTCCCTTGGGACCGAGCTACGACTGGCGGGTGACTTATTTGGCCCAAGAGACCGAGTTGCGTGTCAAACCTTGCGTGTGCTCTGCCTGATAGTGAGGACACTGGTTTTCTTTCTTGGCGAGGCACGTTGTTTTTTAACCATCGCACTGAACTCTGGCAGTTGTTATCTCAAATCAGAACGGCAACCATGTTGTGGTTTCTTGTAACAATGGAATGTGCACAATCAAGGACGACATCGGGCAAAGAAATTTTACAAGCTGAATCCTCTCAACAGAGGAATGATGATCACTGCTCTCAACACCGTTCCATCAGGCTTTTCGGAAGCAGGGGCCGTATGCATAAAACATAAGGGCCTTATGCACCAACCAACGAAGATTATCTTGAACTCATGGTTGAGCCACAACTTTTCAATTGTTCAGGTTTGCCAGGGCATGAAGTGACAATGGAAACTTAGTTGTGGCTCAACCTGTGTTCAAGATAATCTTCAATGGTGCTATTCCCTTAATCTATATCTATTGTTCCAAAAACATGGAAAATTTTCACTTAAGATGTCTTATCAAAAATAGATAAGCTTATCTATTTTTGGTTTTATGCATATGACCCAGGTCTACGGGTCATTAAAATTTGAATATTTTTTTCTCCTTGTGCACTGGTAGTACGCACCAGCAGTGTTGTTGACCAAAAGAGGTTGCTGGGTACGAAGAAGGTCGCACCTGATGAGCTGTCAACCGTACAGGCATGACAGGCCGTGCTGTTCGAAACATCCTGACGTAGTCGAAAGGGAAGTACATGTATAAGGAGACGGAAACCTTTGTAAACAAATTCTTTCCTCACAGTTCCACCATCAATCGTACCATGATTGTACATTGCCGTGACCACTGGGGTGTTTGCACATACATATTCGAAGAGAAATGGCCTCAAAGCATAACATCGTTAAACCAGTGCTAAGATATTCATAGGTTTAAATCCTTAGCGGACCTCTTCGTGTATGCAGAGATCACGATTCAAATGAAATGGTGGGTGCTGAATGGAATCAGTGTGATTTTCATTGAAAAGGAATCAAGCGAGGCATTGCCGAGACCGTGGAATTCTCTCAGGGAATGTGATGAAAATTGATGGATAGAAGAGTTTTCAATCAGTTTGTTCTGAGGCAGGGCCACGGGAAGGACAGGCTTTGCCTACTTTTGAATGTTCATTACAGAATCCTGTATATAAGTCAAACATGTCAAAACCGACGTGCAATATCTCAATAGCCCCGTTTACACTGAGAAAAATAACCGATCTCGGACCGGTCCGAGCACTGATCGCCAAAAAAATAGTAAGTGTACACAAGCGTGTCAGGAACGGTTCCAAACCGAACCGAGCCGAGACCACCAGTTGGAGGTGATTCCTGTCACACCTGGACAGGTGTTATATCTGCCAGTGTTTTGTGGGTCAGTGTGTCCCCCTTATTGTTCGGGAAACGCTGGCAGACAGATCGACATGTTTCTCTGTGCGTCCCCTATTGTCAAGTCAGGAGTGGAACACTCATAGATGGGGAACACACGCAGATGTTACACCGATCCGAGCACGGATCGCTTTTTCCGTGACCAGTGTAAACGGGGCTATTGTTCAACGAGGGATTTAGGCCCAATGACTGCACTGCAGAAAACAATGACCATATTCAGCTGATTAAATTGTAACTTGGACTATACAATGGGGATGGTGTGAGGTAATAGTCACTGGCATTGTGAGACTTATAATGGGTCGGTGTATTACATCGAGGTTTATTGTTCAACAAGGGATTAGGATTACGACTGTTGACCATTCGACCCTAGCAGACTATTGTACACGGATTTGCGTTCCTAGGAGACACTCTATTATACCGAAAATCAACAGTAGGCCTTGATTTCAATAAGTCACTTGCCAATTTCACTTCATAGATCATATGGGTATAAATCTACCGTATTATTCGTGGGACTTAAGAAATCACACTTCACAACCCATGGATAGGCGTACCGGTAATTATGAGGCATAGGCTACGTTGGGGACTTCGTGACCTGGGGATGCACCTGTCATGTACCTTTTTCATACAGTGCATTGAGTCATATGAATGGTTGATAGAGTAGTCTAGATCTAGGCCTATCCCCTGTGCAGAAGGGGCCTACCTCTAGACCTCGAGGCATAGGCTACAGTAGACCCTAGGCCTAAAATTTGAGAGGCCCAAAATGTTGCTTGGGCGTATTATAGGCCTAGTGCACGGACATGGCTAAGCACAGGCTTCTCAGGCCCACCGGTACCGTGCCGCATTTCTCCCGAGGTATAGGCCTATACATTGTATAATGGCCAATGAATCAGCCGAGTCACGCTAGGCCTGAGCTAAACAGTGACAAAACCAAACTAAAGGGAATGTTGTAGTATAGCAGCGTTGTGCATCCCATCATTCACAGATTTCCAGAACATTCGACTTCAACAACCGAGCGGACTATTCACACTCACTGTATCTGAGGCGTAGGCTACAGTAGCCTAGTTGTTAGGTACTTACAAGTTAAGTGTTGTCGATCCATCTGATATGTTCGGCTATCTGTTCCTGGCCGGCCGAACCTTGTGTTACCGCCGCGAAGCCTTTGGACACTCGAGGTTTCAATTTCAATTGAAACTGCTGCAGCACGGTGATGAGTTTAAATACCGTTACCCTCGTTGTTGTTGTCGCCGAAGGTGTATGCGGTTTCGATTCCAGCAAGGCCTAAAGCAGGTAACTATCCTTGTAGTCCCCTATACATGTTTTCGTGTGGCTGAGCCCATTTACGGGTGGGCACATCCATTTTTTCGAATGTCAGTCCATCAACCCAGAAACCTAGGCCTAGCGCTTCCTACGGAGTCCCTGCGCGGGACATTCAAATTAGGCCTAACTTGTTTATGAATATGGAGCGGCGTATGAAACTTAGGCCTATGTTATTTTCTGCTGTTTATTTCGGTATACTCACAACACCAACTCAACACCGCAACCGCGGAAGACAACGCAAACTAATTCCCACAGCGGTTTGTGAGAGGCAATTAATTTTGATCGTCCCTTGTGAGCTGCAGTGTGGACGCTGCCGCATTCCATTGATTGAAGTCGTTAGAGGGTTGATCAACAGCTCGGGTACTGACCCAGAGGGGATGGCTTATTAGGCCAGACCGGTTGGGAGAACTCAGTCATCAAGGCTAAGGGCCCCCACGGTGATTTATCACTGTCCACACTGGGGTCCACACGTGTATCGTCTTCGTTTCTTTTATTTTCTGTCCGGAGAGTTACATGATGACCATCAGCACTGTTTAAGGCCAGACTTTTTTTATACCTTGTTTAGCGCACTTCAANTGACCTCAATCTTCAAATGACCTTGACCTCAATCTAGAGTGACCTTGACGTCGATCTACAATGAGCTTGAGGTGGGTCTACAATGACCTGGACGTCAATCTAAAATGACCTTGACTCAATCCAAGAGTCTGGTGGCACGAGAAAATTGCAAGAGTCTGGTGGCACGAGACTATTTTTCTCCTTGTGCACTGGTAGTACGCACCAGCAGTGTTGTTGACCGAAAGGACGTCGTTGGGTGAGAAGGTCCCACCTGATGAGCTGTCAACCGCAGAGTCCGTGCTGTTCGAAACATCCTGACGTTGTATATAAGGAAAGAAACGGAAGCCCTTGTAAATATGAAATTCTTTCTTCACAGTTCCACCATCAATCGTACTATGATTGTACATTGCCATCACCACTGGGGTGTTTGCACATCTATATATATTCGAAGAGAAATGGCCTCAAAGCATAACATCGTTAAACCAGTGCTAAAATATTCATAGGTTTAAATCCTTAGCGGACCTTTTCGTGTATGCAGAGATCACGATTCAAATGGAATGGTGGGTGCTGAATGGAATCAGTGTGATTTTCATTGAAAAGCAATCAAGCGAGGCATTGCCGAGACCGTGCAATTTTCTCGGGGAAATGATGAAAATTGATGGATAGAAGAGTTTTCAATCAGTTGTTCTGAGGCAGGGCCATGGGAAGGACAGGCCTACTTTTGAATGTTCATTACAGAATCATGTATACAAGTCCAACATGTCAAAACCGACGTGCAATATGTCTTTGTTCAACGAGGGATTAGGATAGGCCCAATGACCGCACTGCAGAAAACAATGCCATATTAAGCTGATTAACTCGGACTAGGCTATACAATGGGGTGGTGTGAGGTAATAGTCACTGGCATTGTGAGACTTATAATGGGTCGGTGTATTACATCGAGGTTTATTGTTTAACAAGGGATTAGGATTATGAATGTTGACCATTCGACCCTAGCAGACAATTGTACACGGATTTGCGTTCCTAGGAGACACTCTACCGAAAATCAACAGTCTAGGCCTTGATTTCAATAAGTCACCTGCCAATTTCACTTCATAGATCATATGGGTAAAATATACCCTATTATTCGTGGGACTTAAGAAATCACACTTCACAACCCATGGATAGGCGTACCGGTAATTATGAGGCATAGGCTACGTTGGGGACTTCGTGACCTGGGGATGCACCTGTCATGTACCTTTTTCATACAGTGCATTGAGTCATATGAATGGTTGATAGAGTAGTCTAGATCTAGGCCTATCCCCTGTGCAGAAGGGGCCTACCTCTAGACCTCGAGGCATAGGCTACAGTAGACCCTAGGCCTAAAATTTGAGAGGTGTTGCTTGGGCGTATTATAGGCCTAGTGCACGGACATGGTTAAGCACAGGCTTCTCAGGCCCACCGGTACCGTGCCGCATTTCTCCCGAGGTATAGGCCTATACATTGTATAATGGGCAATGAGTCAGCCGAGTCACGCCTTGGTGACAAAACCAAACTAAAGGGCATGTTGTAGTATAGCAGCATCATGCATCCCATCATTCACAGATTTCCAGAACATTCGACTTCAAGAACCGAGCGGACTAGGGCAGGCCTAGGCCTATCCACACTCACTGATCTGAGGCATAGGCTACAGTTAGTAGCCTATTAGTTGTTAGGTACTTACAAGTGAAGTGTTGTCGTTATCCATCTGATATGTTAGGCTAGCTGTTCCTGGCCGGCCGAACCTTGTGTTACCGCTGCGAAGCCTTTGGACACTCGAGGTTTCAATTTCAATTGAAACTGCTGCAGCACGGTGATGAGTTTAAATACCGTTACCCTCGTTGTTGTTGTTGTCGCCGAAGGTGTATGCGGTTTCGATTCCAGCAAGGCCTAAAGCAGGTAACTATCCTTGTAGGCCCCTATGCATGTTTTCGTGTGCCTGAGCCCATTTACGGGTGGGCACATCCATTTTTTCGAATGTCAGTCCATCAACCCAGAAACCTAGGCCTAGCGCTTCCTTCACGGAGTCCCTGCGCGGGACATTCAAATTAACTCTACATTTACATACTGCACTAAGTAGGCCTATGTTTATGAATAGGCCTATGGAGCGACGTATGAAACTTAGGCCTATGTTTATTTTCTGCTGTTTATTTCGGTATACTCACAACACCAATGGTCGTATGTGTGATTTACTCAACACCGCAACCGCGGAAGACAACACAAACTAATTCCCACAGCGGTTTGTGAGAGGCAATTAATTTTGATCGTCCCTTGTGAGCTGCAGTGTGGACGCTGCCGCATTCCATTGATTGAAGTCGTTAGAGGGTTGATCAACAGCTCGGGTACTGACCCAGAGGGGATGGCTTATTAGGCCAGACCGGTTGGGAGAACTCAGTCATCAAGGCTAAGGGCCCCCACGGTGATTTATCACTGTCCACACTGGTGTCCACACGTGTATCGTCTTAGTTTCTTTTGTTCTCTGTCCCGAGAGTTACATGATGACCATCAGCACTGTTTAATGGATCTTTAATGAAAGTGATAAATTTCTTTTTATTTTATTTTCCATCAATCTGGGTATTGAATCACCCCATTTACACCCTGCAGGGACGTGCATTGGAAAACTCAGAGATCAAAGCCACTAACGGAGTCGAGATACAAAGACGCGAGAGTGTCGATCCGCCACCTGTTACAAACGTCTGTAACTGACTATGCTCATCAGCTTATATGAGTCGTTGCAGTTAGAGGAAGGGGGATGTTACTTAATAGTCTTGCACGGAATGACTGCCAGGTCAGTCTGAATCCCCAACAGGTCTAACGTGGCATCATTCCTTAGTGTGTTCTTTATGCTTATGCCTATAAAGTACATGTAGTTGATGACGCTGGTAATTACACGACGTTACTAATATTTTTTTTGTCATCATTGGATGACAAAGGTTTTCATTCTGTGGTAGGTCAGTGGTAAAAAGTTCAAGCAGCTGTACAATTTTAACGATAAAGACAGTGCATCATCAGTCAGAGTCTGAGGGCAGGAAGAATCCGTATTGCTCAGTAAGTTTGAAATGCATGTCGGCTTATGTCCATTACATGTTGGCAGCGTCAGGAGAAAAAGATTCTACCATTCCCTGATAGATGGAACCGTTGCCAACCAACTGCCAGAAGTCTGCATCAGTGAAACTGATGACTTTTCATTTCACCCCGGATTCAAGGGTGTGAATCCCAAGCAGTGAACATGAAGAGACCTTCTAGTTCTACATTTCGTGGTTTTAGGGGGCTAAGTACACAACTACAGTATAGCTCCCTCACCGCATCGAAACCTGTATCGTTTGAAAATGATCTAGTCTGCCGATTCGTGAGTGTGGCGATGTCGTCTTTTTGAGAGAACAAGGCGTGTAGGAAAGAGTCAGGGCCCATATTCATAAAGCTACTTAAGTCTTAAGTGTGACACTTATCCTTTGTTCAACACAAAAGATAAGTATCCTACTTTGACTTAAGTATGTACTTATGAATATGGGTCCAGGACGCTTGTTGTGACGAATTGCTTGAATGTACACATACCAGTATTATACCAATGTACGGTACGTACGTTTATTATGAACTTCGAATTTATGTGCACGTCATTTTGAACTGTAGTTTTATTATATTGTTCAAAGTCGGATCAATACTAATCGAATTGTAGATAAAAAAAGAGCTCAGTGATAAAGAAAAACGTTGTTTAATTCAGCTACAGAATAAAAGACGATTTCAATTCAAGGACGCCGTCAGCGTGGAGGTGTGGAGAACACATCAAGCTTGAGTTGTGGCAGGATTGGTTGGTTGGCATGAGCGAGCATCGCTTGACTTCAAAAGTAAATAATGTTGCAGCTCGCCTTGGTTAGATCTGCCCATCTGAAATAAATGGTAACGAATGGAATCCGATCTGACGGAACAGATTCATTGTTCAACAACAACGCACGTGAGGTTTTGCGTTCTGTATTCGCCATGTATCCGATGTCATTCAAGAAATCATTTTTGGGTTTCAGTCATTGTTGTCGACCTCGTTGAAGTCTGTCCCTCGGAAGATCGCACAGCATCCAAGGCCCGAAATCATTGAATCATGTGAAACATTGTGGTGTGCGCTCATAAGTGTCCAAGTGACAGGTCTTTTTTAGGTTTTTCTTCATTGATTTTTGGCATTTTATTGGCATTCGACGTTTCTGAGACTCAATTTACCTCTAGCTGCTCGAGTTCAACCGAGAAACACGAGAACTCGGTGGTATTGACCAGTATGCAGGTCGCTGGTTGAGATGAACGTGACGGATGTACTATTGGTATCCCATTGTGGAGGTCGCTGTGAGTGAGATTGTTTAGGTACTCTATTTTGGAGGTCCCTTGAAGTGAGGAGAAACAAGGAATTCATCAGAAGTGGGAGCTGATCGTTGTGACGTCGGATGGGATTATCAATCACATATGTTGGTGTTCCTAATAGGTATCACAGTGATCCTGATCTCTGGTCAAATTTGGCATCGGCAGCAATCGTTACCTAATGTGGGAAATTGGCAAATGTGGAATTTGACGGCGGCAATTTAGACAAGAGAGAGAGTACATGTACATTACCTATAGAAGAAAAGTGTGAAAACGTCACTAACAATGTTTTTGCTTTACGCCAAAGTAATTTTCCTGATCCCTTCTTTTTGTATGGTAAGGCATGAATGCATCCTCAGCATGACGTATTCCAATACTGAAGTACGGTCATTCCTGCCTGACAGATTTGATGTCCCGTTCCCGTCCGTCTCCCTGGTCGATTGTTCAGGAAGATGCTTCGCAGCAACAAGAGCCGTGGCGTTTATCTTTGATTATGAGCTATCTCACTGTCGACCCTATGTCAATAGGCTGAGAAAGCCTTACCAGATCGAGGAGAGAACACCACTTGGCAAGAAAATGGTAGTCATGTTGCGAAAGGTTTGTAGTTCATATCGTCATTAACCTGTTTCCACTTTTTCGACGAATGAAAACTTCTTGCTCAGTACTCTGGTTCCAACGTTCTTGCATTCGAATTGGTGGCAATGGCAAAAATCGCGAAATGAATTGTCGTATCGCTCTTTAAAGATAATATATCACGACTTTATTGTTTACATTTAATGTTTGTAAACATGGATGTTTACATCATGTTATTTGGACTTTTTGGGACATGCCAACCCACCAAATTGAATCGTTTTGGAGTCAGGAGAATTTTTAGAGGGGCACGCCACCAACAAATTACCCATAAGACAATAAAACACTGGACATAAACAAACAAAATGTAAATAAACAATGATTTTCGTGGCCCGCGAAAATACCCGTGATATATTATCTTTAACTACCACATACCACTGTGAACAATGTAATGTATGTACATAAGACATTATATAGTCAGTCCACTGACCACATCTTTGTTATTCAGGGTATAGGTGCACAATTTAATTAATGCGTCTATCCGATACTAAAACATTTATTCACTAAACCCAGGTTGAGAACCTTGCCCAACCCCGAGTAACAAGAATATGATGAAGGGAATCTTTTGTGCATTGTCCACAGTACATTTGTATATACGTCAACAATACAGTAGGCCTACCTCTTTTTCAATGAATAAGAGTTGTTAACAATAGCGTAATTTTGACATACAGATAACGCAGAATTTAACATGTTCTTGTACATTATTGCAAAGGATATGAAAGGTAAGATGAACATCGCTTGAGTATCAGCTTTTTGCCGAATGAGTCGTGAGGCAGTAGTACTTGCGCCATCAGTTGCAGTTTCATGCTATCCCATCAGACGGGGGATTGGAAACTTCTGAATACAAGGTGGCACTACCGATTCACAGATTCAGGGTTCTGATTGGTTTCCAAATCGAATTGAAGAAGGCGTCCATCTCATCCCACTTGTTAATGTTAATCAAATTACTATAGGTGCAATTCTTTTAATGGTCACTTTATAGAGCCTCCTACAACACTTGAAATGTCATGGAACACCCACTAAGCGATCTTCTGTTGTATTGTGTTGTATAATGATTACCGGTACATTTTCTTTGTTAAGTTCGTCGGGCAGGGACATACGTTTACGACGGACGTATATATCCGCCGCCAACACAGAGTCAACTTATTGGCTACTGGCTCGAATGTTATAATGACACTGTCCTGCTGCGAACGTTTCTTCGACGTGGATCAAAAAAGACCACCAGGATTACAACATATACCTGGTCACCGGCTACCGTGACGTCACCAATAGCGGTGAAGGTCGTCAACCATTTTGAATGCTGCAAATTCCGTGGGCTTCGCCTGTTTTGGATCTACGGCAGTCTGTATATCATAGGGAACCAGAAGTTGACCACTTGTTTCATTATTGACGTTCAAAGAAGGACGACTGAGGCGAAAGTGTCATTCACTCCCTCACGTTATGTGATGCACTTATCATTTTACAACAAGAAGCAACTACTGGTCTGTACGATGCGTAAGAAAAGAAGGCATTATATGTTTACGATATGGCTCTACAGCGTGATGATTGGTAAAGGAATATGGTCCTTTACAGTCACAAAGCCTGTGTATACATGGAACCAAAGGATGCGAGGGTTGAAAGTTTACCATTTTTCCCACTATTTCCAACGTATATCTGAAAGCGGAGACATACTTGTCCCCAGCCCATATCGGTCGTTCTATCTTCTCACATACAGCAGCGGTTTCAGAGAACGCAGAAAGTTAAAGGTTGCAATTCAGACATGGAAGTGGGCCATCATTAGACACATCTTCCAGCCCGTTTCCCACACCTTATTTTTCGTCCACAGTGACAAAAGAAGGCGCCACGTGTCCTTGTCAAGTTTCTCCATTCCGCCATCTTGGAATTCGACGGAGCGAAATTTCATTAAATCATTTCTACATATCGATTTAAAAAAGCAGGCCTCTTCTCTCGGTATCGACTCGAACGGAAACCTTTTTGCAAAACCGTATCTTTCGAAAAAGATCATGGTGTACAGACTCGTTCCGTACATGTAATGCTAATTCGGACCAAGTGATGACTCTCGTGTCGAAACTCAACTCTTTGTTTTGACGTATTTGACAATCCTGAAGGACAATGATACCCCCCCCCCACACACACACACACGAACGCACACCACGTACCCCTACTCTTACCGCACAAGTAAAGCAAACACGGAGGAAGTTCCGTGGCCGCTGGAATCAGAAGTTCCCTGAACTGTTCAGAGGCTACGCGATTCTTCTTCCAGAACGGCCAGCTTCAAGGTCATTCTTCATCACGGTGTCATTTCCTACTTTATCGTCCCGGACTGCCAGTCAAGGACAACATTGCAATACCACCAAAAATACCTATTTTTATCTTTTTATTGGACGGTAGCCATGTTGGATATGTTATCAACCTGAGTTGACCTGTTATCTGCTATACCTTGCTATGTACTAGTAAGGACTGTACACACTTCGGGTGGACCGGATTTTGTGCCCTATCTCCTCCTCAGTTAGGGCTTGAAGCCTAGGAAGAACGGTCTATGTGTACAGTACAATAGTAGGAGAGTGCCCTTACGGCATTTTGGTTTTAAATGAAGTGATTATTTGTATGAAAAAGAGATAAAATCATTAGTGTGGTGACCTGTGCTGCCATCTAGACATGATGCTGCTGTTTAGAAAGTCAAAACTGCTCCTCACTGCTCATGGATTTGATGGTAAACGATTAACAAATGGATTCCTAGCCATGAAACTACCCCTCTCCAAACACATTCGTCAAGAAAGCAACAGACCCTCTACCACAGGATATTCAAGGACAAACACACTCCCTCAAAATGTCAGTGTTCGCCACGGGTCAGTATGTCTATCGATGTTTTTCTCAAGTTCTCTGTCACGTTGTCCTCAGATAATCTCATCTATTAATGACTAGGATTCTCCGAAATGTTCCTCCCTCAGCTTACAGAAGTGTGTTGTTTTTTATTTGTGCTTCATTTTGGATTTCTGTTCATAATCGGATCAATACTAATCGAATTATAGATATACAAAGAGCTTCAATGGTAAAAAAGCAGCACGCTGTTTGTTCCAGCATACAAAATAAGAGACAATGACAAGGACGCTGCCAGCATGTAGGGTAACATTTAAAAACTAGGATCGATTGGCATGAATGAGCATCACTTGACATTAAATCTGTTCATCAGAAGTAAAAGGTAACGGATGGAAGCATATTTTACCGATTGTTCGACAACGCACGTGAGGTTTTGCGTCCACACCATTGCCTCTTCCAGCAGCATTGCAATCTCTTGCCGATACTCAGCTTGTCTCAAGTGCCATTCCGCAAATCATATGGTGGTTTCAGTTATAATCACCGACCTCATTGAATTCTGTGCCCGAATTTCCGTCCTTGAATCGTCGAATGGCCGATAAGTCATTGAACTTGGTGAAATATTTGTGTGCAATACTCATGATATGTTTTTGTAACGGGTATTTTCGAGTTTTTCTTTGTTCACCTGTTATATATTTGACGACAGGCATTCGATGATTCTACCAATCCATCCATTTAAAACTACTGCTTCTCGAGATTATCCAAGGAACACAAAAATAGGGTGACATTCAGGCGCGGATCCAAGGGGCGCACCCGGCGCACGCACCCGCCCTCCTTTCAGCCAACAAATCTATAAAACTGATCGTAAAATTCTGAAATTTTGGAGCAAATCATTGAAATTCACCGCAGATTTCAAGGTTTCTGGCACAGTGCACCCCCTCTTTTCCGAAATCGTGGATCCACCCCTGCACGCGACGAACAAGAAGGATGCACGTTTGGTTCTATCCTAGTGTCGAGTCGTGCTGTGCGAGTTTGGAGGTCACTTGACACGAAAAGGGACGGGGAATATATCAGACGTGACCTAATCACCGTGGCATCCGGTAGATCTATCAATCACATGTTGGTGTTCCTAGCTGATATCACGGTGATGCTGGTCTCTGGTCAAATTTGGCATCGGCAGCAATGACCTGATTTTTATAGAGCAACCAAGGGTACATGTATCTAGCATCATTAATGAGTCTGTGAGTATCATAGCATGTGGAATTCGATAGCGATTTAGACCAGAGATGGCAGCAAGGAGGAGAAAAGCGCCCCCATTTTGCGTAACAATCCATTCGATGATCTATTTAGTGTGGAAGTAAAGAAAACGTAACGATGTTTTTACTTTACGTCAAAGTCATTTTCCTGATACCCTCTCTCTGTATGGTAAGGCACGAATGCATCCTCAGCATGACATATTCCAATATTGAAGCACGATCATTCCTGCCTGACAGATTTGATGACCCGTTCCCGTCCGTCTCCCGGGTCGATTGTTCAGGCAGATGCTTCGCAGCAACAAGAGCCGTGGCGTTCATCTTTGATTACGAGCTAGCTCACTGTCGACCCTATGTCAATAGGCTGAGAAAGCCATACCAGATTGAGGACACTAGAATTCCACTTGGCAAGAAAATGCTAGTCATGTTACGAAAGGTTTGTATAAATTCCAAGTTTTTTTTTTAAATATTGGGTCAAAACCCGGAGTCCCAACTTCTTCATTATTGACTCTTATAGACAAATCGTCCACAATCCACTCCCCCACCCACTTTTCATAAAATGAATAGATGCCATGATTGATATTTCTAATCTATAATGCCAGTGCAGAATAATGCAAAATTCAACATGTTGTACACGTCTCACAGGATATGAAAGGTAAGATGAACATTTTGCTTCGAAACTGCTTAAACGATCGTGAAATCAGCAGTTGCTGGCGCCATCAGTGGGTTTCACGCCATGTCATCAGACGACAGTGGAGATCCCTGATGGACCGGTGTCTCTTTCGATTCAACAGCTTTGGTGACAGGTTTTAATTGGAGTATAGCCAAAGATTTGTCTAACATGCACAGGGCCATGGCGTCCGTTTAAAGGGAGACACCCGAAAGATATTGCCCGGCGGGCCCTCTTTGTATTTGTTTTGATTAGCGTAGTGTCACCGTCGATTAACAGATGGCGCTGTGCGTTATGGTACAGGCCCCGAGAGAGCTGTCAGTGAGTTTAGAATGCGTATCTAACCAAAAAACGCTAGTTTGTAAAAAACACACCCACGAATTTGTGAGCTCGGGGTGTGTTTTTACAAACTAGCGTTTTTTTGGTTATAGATACGTGTTCTAAACTCGCTGATAGCTCTCTCGGGGCCTGTGTTTTTGTTTTGATTAGCGTAGTGTCACCGATTAACAGATGGCGCTGTGCGTTATGGCAAAGAGTGCCCGCCGGGCAATATCTTTCGGACGTCTCCCTTTAAGTGTTATCTCATTTGATAATGTAGTGAGAAGAATTATACAATGATTGTTCTCTGCGTCAAGGTCGCCCGACAGGGTCATATGTTTACGACGGACTTATGAATCCACCGTCATCAAAAAGTCAAGTTATTGGCTCAGGCCTCGCATCCTACAATGACACTGTCCTGCTGCGAACGTTTCTTCGACATGGATCTAAAAAGACGACCAGGATTACAACATATATCTGGTCACCGGCTACCGTGACGTCACCAATAGCGATGAAGGTCATCCGCCATTTTGAATGTTGTAACTTCCGCGGGTTTCGTCTGTTTTGGATCTACGCCAGTCTGTACATCGTAGGGAACCAGAAGCTGACCACTTGTTTCATTGTTGATGTTCGGAAAAAAGTGACCGTTGCGAAAGTCACCGCTCCCTGACAAAATGGTCTGCACTTATCATTTTACAATAAGAAGCAACTACTGCTCTGTACGATGCATAAGAAACGTGGGCGCTATGTCTTCACTATATGGCTCTATAGCGTGATAATTGGAAACGGAATATGGTCCTTTACGGTCACAAGGCCAGTATATTCATGGAAACAAAGAAAGCTTCGTTTCCAACTTCATCATACCAATTTCTATTTCCACCGTATATCTGAAAGCGGAGACATACTTGTCCCCACCCCCTATAGGTCATTTTATCTTCTCACGAACAGGAGTGGTTGGAGAGAAAAAATAAAGTTAAATGTGGTGATTAGGACATGGAAGTGGACAATGATTAGGCACATTTTCCAACCTGTTGCCAACACGTTCTATTTCGTTCACTATTACCACAGAAAAAAGCACCACCTATTGTTGTCAAGTTTCTCCATTCCGCGATTCTTGAATTCCACGAACAAGAAAATCATTAAACCATTTCTACACTACACTGATACAAAAATGCGCGCGTCTACTCTTGGAATAGACTCCAAAGGAAACCTTCTGGCAAAGCCATACCTATCGAATTGTATCATGGCGTACAGACGCGTTCCGGACATACTGGAATATAGCTGATCAAGTTTTCAACCTACATGTACATGTATTTGTTGTTGCTAGAAAACAGCATTGTTGAATGGACTGTCCAATCACAACATTTCATCCGGCTGTCCCGGAGTAATCAAGGACATATTGTCATCATTCTGTATGTTCTTCTTTTTCCGGTGTAGCTTAAGATGTCGAGGCTTCCTATCATTTGGACACTTTTGCCCAATGCCACCTATCTAATGGCAGTGAGGTTCTTAAAGTGCAAGCTACGACTTAAATCTGTCCGAGAATAGGACAAATGCTCATGATATATATCCCCAATCGTCGGACACAAGGTTTTTATTGAATAAAAACTGGTGGTGTGTTTTCAACACTCAAAAGCTGAATGATCAAGTCAAATTAATTTTACTTCAATACTGCCAGTGAATGTCGCCCTGGTTAGAAATGCAGTCGCCAACAAACGCCCAAAAGTTTGGATCTGGTGTCCGAGAATGGATACGTAGAACAACCCCTTTCAGATATTATAGTCTTGACATTCTTGCACTACTGACGATGTGGCTTCGGCATGCCATTTGATTTTGCTGAGAGAGGAATTTGATTCTGTACTATCTGCGACCGCCACTGCCCCATCACACTAAGCTAGTTCTCAGTACGTTCTTGAAAATGTTGCCGTACTGGCTCAAATTGTGTATGAACGGAGTGGACTTAGTGGCAACTTTTTCAGTCTTTACGAACTTCATGGACGGGCTCGGACGGAAGGGTGCTCCAGAACTTCGAGGTATTTATGAACTTAGAGAAACACAACCTCCTCGACCATAGCCTGGTTCCCTGGCCACCGTCGAGATGGCGCTGCGTAGACGGAGGCCAGGCAATAGCCGTTGAATTTGATTGAGAAGTGACGTCATGGCCAGGAGACAAAGCCAGCCTAGATTCTGTGTAATCGATTCGACCAAGAAAAAAATACTTCAAACTCATAAATGTTCGTTCTTTTTACCAGTGCTGTGTGTAACACGTATGAATTAGCTAAATCCATATTTTTCCTCTATCATTATTCCCAAATTCGTCCTTTTCATTCTCAGATTAATTGACGCTATGAATCCGAGGCCATACCCTTTCCCCGGAATTCAGGGGAAAAGCAAACGGTTACTGCCTGGCCACCGTCTACACAGCGCCATCTAGACGGTGGCCAGGGAACCAGGCTACCTCGACCATTGACCAAGTTCATAGAGTGCGTGCAGCGAGCAGGAAGCATCTATCCATACATCGTGTACTTCTGCAGTAGGTCGAGACTTCCATAATTGCCATATTCAACACAAACTTTCCAACATGTTTAATTATCTCTCAAGTAACAGATATCGATCAAATCTGTTCAGACAATAAGGTGGCTTTTCTGATACTGTTTCATAAAATGGAGGAGTTTTTCTCCATATAAAAAGATATTACAATTGCGACCTCGTTGTCAAAACAGCTCATTCAACGTTCCAAAAGCATATGTTTCTATCACATATCACAGTTTGCAGTCTGGCACTATTGGAACAATAGCTCATGCCTATCCTTTGTAAACAACAGATGACTGATGCCAGTATTCGTTCTACATCACAAAAATACTGTCATTTCAATGAGAGTTAAAATTTCCCACCTTCCTAGACCACACTCCTGTAGAATATTCCTTGTAAAATTGGCGAAAAGTGAGCATAATGACCAAATCTATATTATTATTAGGCCTAAAGACTTAGCCCTAGGCCTATAGAGATTAGACTAGGCCCCCTAATTTTAGGGAGAAACTTCTCTCAAGCCATAGACAGTCAGATAAGTGGCTGTGAAAGGCCTCTCATTCATTAGACTCCACAAATGAATTCAAATTTCCCGCCTAATACACCATATTAAAGCAAGGTATTTTCTGATTGGCTCAGCCTCTTGACATTTCTCCCAACTCAGTCAAAGCTTGGAGGAATTATACTGACAGTATAATTCCTCCAAGGTCAAAGTATAACATGATAATCTGGCCCCAAAATGGTTATCTAAGTAAAGCCTGCAATGAAATCAAAAGAGTATTGAACAAAAAGACCCAATATGAGCCTCTCATAGTGTCCATCATAGCTTATTTCTGTTAATTAGTCAGACCAGCTGACCAGCAACATCGTAGGTACACACTCCATGGAGATGCTGTTTGGCGCGAAGCCAACTGCATGCACTGTCGGTTGTAGCCTATTCACACAAATCGACTCAATATCTCATCATAATGAAATGGTCCATGGACCATGTGCTCACCGGGTTGGACATAACAGTCTAATGACAGAGGGATGAGCAATCTGGGTAAAGTCAATCCCAAGTAGGTGACGATTTTCGGTTTATGCCACCTGGCGGCCATATTGGATATCCGATTGGGCCAGAACTTCACATGCACATAAAGGTCATCTGCAGAGGGCCACATAGCACATTGGAGCGCTTTGGGTCAAGTCGTCCCTGAGTTACAGCACTTTGATGATTTTCGGGTTACGCCACCTGGTGGCCATATTGGATGTCCGATCAGGCCGAAACTTCACATGCACATAAAGGTCATCTGCAGGGAGCCACATAGCAAATTGGAGCACTTTGGGTCAAGTCGTTGCTGAGTTACAGCACTTTGATGATTTTTGGGTTACGCCACCTGGTGGCCATCTTGGAAGTCAAATCAGTCCGAAATTCGACATGCATGTAAAGGTCATCTAGAGGGACGTAAATATCAAATTTGAGCACTCCACGTCAAGTCGTTCCTGAGTAATAGCAGTTACTTGATTTTCAGGTTACGCCACCTGGCGGCCATATTGGATGTCCAATCGGGCCGAAACTTGGTATTTTTAAAGGTACCCCTCCAATGCATGTTTATGCAAGATATGAAGTTGCTTGATGAAATAATGACAAACTGTGGCAGGTTCGTCACTTTTGTCGAACTTTGACCTCTGTGACCTTGAAAAGTAGGTCAAATCAAAAACCCGTTATATATGTTATGTATCCTTATTAGATACACCTATGATAAAAATTTGGAGAAGATCTAGTCATTAGTTCAGGAGTTATTGCACTTTTTGTGTTTTCGGTTTCCGCCACCTGGTGGCCAAGCTAAGAGTCGAATCGGACCGAAACTTGGTGTCATGGGTCATCTGACCTAGGGGTATATATGTACCAAGTTTCAGATCAATAGCTCTGGCNTGCGCGCGCATCAGTTAGCAGACCTGTACATCATGCCTACATCGTGTACATCTGAGTGCAGCGCTCTAACGGCAAGCTACAGGAGTCGAAATGAGATAGCAGGGTGGTTTCTTCAACGGACTATCCCCAGGATGTTTAGCTAATGACACAAAACATCGCTGGGATAGGTCACTGAGTGTTTATCTCGCTGACATTCGTTGCACTACCTCGCTGAATGTTCGAAGCGAGAAATGTTGGACGCCAGACGCCATCTTGGAAACTTGGCTTCTTTGGGGAATACCTGCCGGCGATACGTCATCAGAGAAGATTCGTATTCTGATTGGACGCATTTCGACGAATCACAGCCAGAATCAAGAGGGCGACAGTAGTCTCTTAAATCGTCAGATGTAGAGACTACTCTGTGGTCTAAGACTACTCAGGCGGGAAGGGCGGCGGTCGGAATAAAAATAAAGATAAAATTTTATTTTTTTTCTGTTTTGAGCAATTTTGAACGTCGGCGGATTCGCTAAATGGTCAAAAATAAATATTTTTTTTTATTTTGTTTTTGTTATTTTCCATCAATCTGGGTATTGAATCACCCCATTTACAACCCAGGGCGTGCATTGGGAAACTCAGAGATCAGAGCCACTACGGAGTCGAGATACAAAGACGTGAGAGTGTCGATCCGCCACCTGTTACAAACGTCTGTAACTGACTATGCTCATCATCTTATATGAGTTGTTGCAGTTAGAGGGAGGGGGAGGCTACTTAATAGCCTTGCGCGGAATGACTGCCAGGTCAGGTCTGTATACCCCAACGTGGCATCATTCCTTAGTGTACGGCATTCTTTATGCGTATGCCTATAAAAGTAGTTGATGACGCTGGTATTACATGACGTTACTAATATTTTTTTGTCATTATTGGATGACAAGGTTTTCATTCTGTGGTAGGTCAGTGGTAAAACGTTAAAGCAGCTCCACAACAGTAGTAACGTAAAAGACAGTGTCTTCATCAGTCAGAGTCTGAGGGGAGGAAGAATCCGTATTGCTCAGTAAGTTTGAAATGCATGTCGGCTTCATGTCCATTACATGTTGGCAGCGTCAGGAGAAAAAGATTCTACCATTCCCTGATAGATGGAACCGTTGCCAACCAACTGCCAGAAGTCTGCATCAGTGAAACTGATGACTTTTCATTTCACCCCGGATTCAAGGGTGTGAATCCCAAGCAGTGAACATGAAGATACCTTCTAGTTCTACATTTCGTGGTTTTAGGGGGCTAAGTACCCAACTACAGTATAGCTCCCTCACCGCATCGAAACCTGTATCGTTTGAAAATGATCTAGTCTGCCGATTCGTGAGTGTGGCGATGTCGTCTTTTTGAGAGAACAAGGCGTGTAGGAAAGAGTCAGGGCCCATATTCATAAAGCTACTTAAGTCTTAAGTGTGACACTTATCCTTTGTTCAACACAAAAGATAAGTATCATACTTTGACTTAAGTATATGTTTATGAATATGGGTCCAGGACGCTTGTTGTGACGAATTGCTTGAATGTACACATACCAGTATTATACCAATGCGCGGTACGTACGTTTATTATGAACTTCGAATTTATGTGCACGTCATTTTGAACTGTAGTTTTATTATATTGTTCAAAGTCGGATCAATACTAATCGAATTGTAGATAAAAAAAAAGAGCTCAGTGATAAAGAAAAACGTTGTTTAATTCAGCTACAGAATAAAAGACGATTTCAATTCAAGGACGCCGTCAGCGTGGAGGTGTGGAGAACACATCAAACTTGAGCTGTGGCAGGATTGGATAGTTGGCATAAGCGAGCATGGTTTGACTTCAAAAGTAAACAAGGTTGCTGCTTGCCTTGGTTAGATCTGTCTATCTGAAATAAATGGTAACGGATGGAATCCGAATTGACGGGTTCAACAACAACGCACGTGAGGTTTTGCGTTCTGTATTCGCCATGTATCCGATGTCATTCAAGAAATCATTTTTGGGTTTCAGTCATTGTTCTCGACCTCGTTGAAGTCTGTCCCTCGGAAGATCGCACAGCATCCAATGTTCGAAATCATTGAATCATGTGAAACACTGGTGTGCGCTCATAAGCGTCCATGTGACAGGTCTTTTGTTAGGTTTTTCTTCTCATTAATTTTTGGCATTTTGTTGGCATTCGACGTTTCTGAGACTCAATTTACCTCTAGCTGCTCGAGTTCGACCAGGAAACACGAGAACTCGGTGGTATTGACCAGTATGCAGGTCTCTGGTTGAGATGAACGTGACGGATGTATACGTGTACTATTGGTATCCCATTGTGGAGGTCGCTGTGAGTGAGATTGTTTAGGTACTCTATTTTGGAGGTCCCTGGATGTGAGAAGAAACAAGGAATTCAGCAGAAGTGGGAGCTGGTCGTTGTGACGTCCGATAGGATTATCAATCATATGTTGGTGTTCCTAATAGGTATCATAGTGATCCTGATTCTGGTCAAATTTGGCACCGACAGCATTCGTTACCTAATGTGAGAAATTGGCAACTGTGGAATTTGACGGCGATTGAGAGAGAGTATATGTACCTATAGGAGAAAAGTGTAAAAACGTCACAATGTTTTTGCTTTACGCCAAAGTCATGTTCCTGATACCCTCTCTCTGTATGGTAAGGCACGAGTGCATCCTCAGCATGACTTATTCCAATACTGAAGCACGATCATTCCTGCCTGGCAGATTTGATGACGCGTTTCCGTCCGTCTCCCGGGTCGATTGTTCAGGCAGATGCTTCGCAGCAACAAGAGCCGTGGCGTTCATCTTTGATTACGAGCTAGATCACTGTCGACCCTATGTCAATAGGCTGAGAAAGCCTTACCAGATCGAGGAGAGGATACCACTTGGCAAGAAAATGGTAGTCATGTTGCGAAAGGTTTGTAGTTCATATCGTCATTGACCTATTTCCACTTTTTCGACGAATGAACTTCTTGCTCAGAACTCTGTTCCAACGTTCTTGCATTCGAATTGGTGGCAATGGCAAAAATTGTGAAATGAATTGTCGTATCGCTCTTTAACTACCACATACCACTATGGATAATGTACATGTACATTAAATTAATACTCGGGCGACTGACCACATCTTTGTTATTCAAAAACGGGTCCTTATTTATTCACTGTTCTTGTACTTACATTGCAAAGGATATGAAAGGTAAGATGAATATCGCTTGAGTATCAGCTTTCTGCCGAATGAGTCGTGAAGCAGTAGTAGGCCTACTGGCACCATCAGTTGCAGTTTCATGCTATGTCTTCAGACGGGAGATTGGGAACTTCTGATGGCGAGGTGGCACTGTCGGTTCACAGATTCAGGATTCTGATTGGTTTCCAAATCGAAATGAAGACTTACAGGGCCAAGGCGTCCATCCCATCCCATTTGATAATGTTAATCAAATTACATATACATGTACATGTATGTGCAATTCTTTTAATGATCACTTTATAGATCCTCCAACAACACTTGAAATATCACGGAACACCCACTAAGCGATTTTCTGTTGTATTTATTGTATAATGATTACGTTTTCTTTGTTAAGTTCGTCGGGCAGGGACATACGTTTACGACGGACGTATATATCCGCCGCCAACACAGAGTCAACTTATTGGCTACTGGCTCGAATGTTATAATGACACTGTCCTGCTGCGAACGTTTCTTCGACGTGGATCAAAAAAGACCACCAGGATTACAACATATACCTGGTCACCGGCTACCGTGACGTCACCAATGGCGGTGAAGGTCGTCAACCATTTTGAATGCTGCAAATTCCGTGGGCTTCGCCTGTTTTGGATCTACGGCAGTCTGTATATCATAGGGAACCAGAAGTTGACCACTTGTTTCATTATTGACGTTCAAAGAAGGACGACTGAGGCGAAAGTGTCATTCACTCCCTCACGTTATGTGATGCACTTATCATTTTACAACAAGAAGCAACTACTGGTCTGTACGATGCGTAAGAAAAGAAGGCATTATATGTTTACGATATGGCTCTACAGCGTGATGATTGGTAAAGGAATATGGTCCTTTACAGTCACAAAGCCTGTGTATACATGGAACCAAAGGATGCGAGGGTTGAAAGTTTACCACTTTTCCCACTATTTCCAACGTATATCTGAAAGCGGAGACATACTTGTCCCCAGCCCATATCGGTCGTTCTATCTTCTCACATACAGCAGCGGTTTCAGAGAACGCAGAAAGTTAAAGGTTGCAATTCAGACATGGAAGTGGGCCATCATTAGACACATCTTCCAGCCCGTTTCCCACACCTTATTTTTCGTCCACAGCGACAAAAGAAGGCGCCACGTGTCCTTGTCAAGTTTCTCCATTCCGCCATCTTGGAATTCCACGGAGCGAAATTTCATTAAATCATTTCTACATATTGATTTAAAAAAGGAGGCCTCTTCTCTCGGAATCGACTCGAACGGAAACCTTTTTGCAAAACCGTATCTTTCGAAAAAGATCATGGTGTACAGACTCGTTCCGTACATGTAATGCCAATTCGGACCAAGTGATGACTCTCGTGTCGAAACTCAACTCTTTGTTTTGACGTATTTGACAATCCTGAAGGACAATGATACCCCCCCCCCACACACACACACACGAACGCACACCACGTACCCCTACTCTTACCGCACAAGTAAAGCAAACACGGAGGAAGTTCCGTGGCCGCTGAAATCAGAAATTCCCTGAACTGTTCAGAGGCTACGCGATTCTTCTTCCAGAACGGCCAGCTTCAAGGTCATTCTTCATCACGGTGTCATTTCCGACTTTATCGTCCCGAACTGCCAGTCAAGGACAACAGTGCAATACCACCAAAAAAACCTAATTTTGATACCACCAATGGCTATCGATGTTTTCCTCCAGTCCTCTGTCACGTTCTCCTCAGAATCTCAATATCTACATGTGACTAGCATTCTCCGAAATGTCCCTCACTCAGCTTTGCTAAAGAACTTAGGCTACATGTGGACTAAAAACCACCAGCAGAGTGAAACAAAGAGTAAGAATGTACAGTGAGTGCATGGATGGAATGGAGTGTGCATCGCATTTAGCTCCGAAATGGTGAAGCACATCAAATAAAAAGCACTCAACTGTGGGAAAGTAAGGATTTTCTGCACAGCCAACCGCTGTATATATTGTGTGCATGAGTGTATGCAATTTAAAGGGCCGCTAGAGGCAGCTCGCCATTAGGCTACTATCAGTACCGGTTCTTCGGCCAGGCGGCGCCACTTTAACGTAATAATCACTAGTACGAGGTATTCAACCTGGGTTTTCCCCGTGGTTTTCCCCTGCCATGCTGGCTGCCTCTAGAGGCCCTTTAATACATGTTCATGTGTGATTTTACTGTTATAACTGCAGAAATTTTATGACAGTCCATCTGTCATGTTTGATGTGACTTTCTCAATACATTTTTATCTTCATAAATTTACTTCTTGTGTCTTTTATTTAGCTTGACATTGAATCAAGAGCATTAACGTAACACATGAATAATAACAAAAATAGATAAGCGAGCGCAAACTCGTCCCCAGTGGGTTTACGTTCCTACAACACCACTGGAAAGGGCTGACGACTTCAGGAATACTGCGCATGCGCGATATACTAATTTTGAGGCGAATCACACCGAAGCTGTCACCCGTGGCTTGATGTTCCCAACTAAACTATTCGTTTGAAATTGCTCTAATACTCAAACAACTTCGTGTTTTGGGTGTATTATATGGCTTTTTAGGCATATACATGTATGATCTTTTTCAGTCATAGAAGAACGAAATATTGTGTGAAACAAACATTTTGGCACGCTGCCAGCGGTTGACCAGAAATTTTGGTCAGGTCGTAGCCCTTGCCAGAGATATCCTCGGATGAGGTAGATCTGGGTACGAGATTGAAGCGAGCGACTATCATTGAATGTGGAGTTAGTAAACTTGACGAACTGAGACGTTAGTCATTTATATCAACCGAAAGGTCAGATTAGTCAGTGTGACTAACTGGTGGTTAGTCAAAATGACCCATAGGTTAGTCACGTTGTCCAGCCTAAACCTTCATATATTATGATTCTTGCCTGCCTGTGCCTTGTCTCTTTACGTCGACAACAGGCCATGAAAACTTCGCGAACACGGACCAGAACCGACCAGGGAATTCAAATGTGAATGGTTTCATTATTACCGCCAAATTCAAAAGTGGGGCGGTATCCCCGACTTCCCCCGAGCTCATTCCATCCAAACTGTGGTTTCAGCAGGATAACTCAGGTAAGTCATATATCGTGAAAAACTTTTCAGGAGTTGTAGCTCTGTATATGAGACACACCTGATTAGATAACTCGAGTCGCCGATGCCAATAAAGCCTGAATTTCGAATGAACGAAAGTGCGAAACTGATCTCGTCTGAAGAAATGATTTTTTATTGCAAAATTAGTCGTAGCAGCCGCATTTTACCACACGACCACCGAAACCCTTGTAATTTGCATGATAACGCAATAGTTGTACATATGATTTGACGTTGCAAACAGCAGTCATACATGAACCAGAAATTTCGCATTCATGTCCGCGTTTTTTAAAGGGTGTTGTTCATAATCGTATCTCACAATCAATACTAATCGAATTATAGATATACAAAGAGCTTCAGTGGTAAAAAAAGCAGCACGCTGTTTGTTCCAGCAAACAAAACAGGAGACAATAATGACAAGGACGCCGCCAGCATGTAGGGTAGCATTTTAAACAAGGATCGGTTGGCATCAATGCGCATCACTTGACATTAAATCTGTCCATCAGAAGTAAAACGTAACGGATGGAAGCATATTTTGCGGATAAGATTCATTGTTCGACAACGCACGTGAGGTTTTGCGTTCACACCATTGCCTCTTCCAGCAGCATTGCAATCTCTTGCCGATACTCACCTTGTCTCAAGTGCCATTCCGCAAATCATATCGTGCTTTCAGTTATGATCACCGACCTCATTGGATTCTGTGGCCGAATGTCGGTCCTTGAATCGTCGAATGGCCGACAAATCATTGAACTTGGTGAAATATTTGTGTGCAATACTCATGATATGTTTTTGTAACGGGTATTTTCGAGTTTTTCTTTGTTCACCTGTTATATATTTGACGACAGGCATTGGATGATTCTATCAATCCATTTAAAACTACTGCTTCTCGAGATTATCCAAGGAACACAGAAATAGGGTTACATTCAGATGCGGATCCAAGGGGCGCACTATTTTTACCCCCCTAATTTGATCGTAAAATTGTGAAATTTGGAGCAAATCATTGAAATTCACCGCATATTTCAATGTTTCTAGCACAGTGCGCCCCCTCTTTTCCGAAATCGTGGATCCACCCCTGCATTGGCAGTAAAGGCCTATAGGTCGACGCGAGGAACAAGAAGGATGCACGTTTGGTTCTATCCTACTGCCGAGTCGTGCTGTGCGAGTTTGGAGGTCACTTGACACGAAAAGGGACGGGGAATATTTCAGACGTGACCTAATCACCGTGACATCCGGTAGATCTATCAATCACATGTTGGTGTTCCTAGCTGATATCACGGTGATGCTGGTCTCTGGTCAAATTTGGCATCGGCAGCAATGACCTGATTTTTATAGAGCAACCAAGGGTACATGTATCTAGCATCATTAATGAGTCTGTGAGTATCATAGCATGTGGAATTCGATAGCGATTTAGACCAGAGATGGCAGCAAGGAGGAGAAAAGCGCCCCCATTTTGCGTAACAATCCATTCGATGATCTATTTAGTGTGGAAGTAAAGAAAACGTAACGATGTTTTTACTTTACGTCAAAGTCATTTTCCTGATACCCTCTCTCTGTATGGTAAGGCACGAATGCATCCTCAGCATGACATATTCCAATATTGAAGCACGATCATTCCTGCCTGACAGATTTGATGACCCGTTCCCGTCCGTCTCCCGGGTCGATTGTTCAGGCAGATGCTTCGCAGCAACAAGAGCCGTGGCGTTCATCTTTGATTACGAGCTATCTCACTGTCGACCCTATGTCAATAGGCTGAGAAAGCCATACCAGATTGAGGACACTAGAATTCCACTTGGCAAGAAAATGCTAGTCATGTTACGAAAGGTTTGTATAAATTCCAAGTTGTTTTTTTTTTAATATTGGGTCAAAAACCGGGAGTCCCAACTTCTTCATTATTGACTCTTATAGACAAATCGTCTACAATCCACTCCCCCACCCACTTTTCATAAAATGAATAGATGCCATAATTGATATTTCTAATCTATAATGCCAGTGCAGAATAATGCAAAATTCAACATGTTGTACACGTCTCACAGGATATGAAAGGTAAGATTAACATTTTGCTTCGAAACCAGCTGTTTAAATGCTTAAACGATCGTGAAATCAGCAGTTGCTGGCGCCATCAGTGGGTTTCACGCCATGTCATCAGACGACAGTGGAGATCTCTGATGGACCGGTGTCTTTTTCGATTCAACAGCTTTGGCGACAGGTTTTAATTGGAGTATAGCCAAAGATTTGTCTAATACAGGGCCATGGCGTCCGTTTAAAGGGAGACACCCGAAAGATATTGCCCGGCGGGCCCTCTTTGTATTTGTTTTGATTAGCGTAGTGTCACCGTCGATTAACAGATGGCGCTGTGCGTTATGGCACAGGCCCCGAGAGAGCTGTCAGTGAGTTTAGAATGCGTATCTAACCAAAAAAACGCTAGTTTGTAAAAAACACAAGCACGAATTCGTGAGCTCGGGGTGTGTTTTTACAAACTAGCGTTTTTTGGTTAGATACGTGTTCTAAACTCACTGATAGTTCTCTCGGGGCCTGTGTTTTTGTTTTGACTAGCGTAGTGTCACCGTCGATTAACAGATGGCGCTGTGCGTTATGGCAAAGAGTGCCCGCCGGGCAATATCTTTCGGACGTCTCCCTTTAAGTGTTATCTCATTTGATAATGTAGTGAGAAGAATTATGCACATACAATGATTGTTCTCTGCGTCAAGGTCGCCCGACAGGGTCATATGTTTACGACGGACTTATGTATCCACCGTCATCAAAAAGTCAAGTTATTGGCTCAGGCCTCGCATCCTACAATGACACTGTCCTGCTGCGAACGTTTCTTCGACATGGATCTAAAAAGACGACCAGGATTACAACATATATCTGGTCACCGGCTACCGTGACGTCACCAATAGCGATGAAGGTCATCCGCCAATTTGAATGTTGTAACTTCCGCGGGTTTCGTCTGTTTTGGATCTACGCCAGTCTGTACATCGTAGGGAACCAGAAGCTGACCACTTGTTTCATTGTTGATGTTCGGAAAAAAGTGACCGTTGCGAAAGTCACCGCTCCCTGACAAAATGGTCTGCACTTATCATTTTACAATAAGAAGCAACTACTGCTGTGTACGATGCATAAGAAACGTGGGCGCTATGTCTTCACTATATGGCTCTATAGCGTGATAATTGGAAACGGAATATGGTCCTTTACGGTCACAAGGCCAGTATATTCATGGAAACAAAGAAAGCTTCGTTTCCAACTTCATCATACCAATTTCTATTTCCACCGTATATCTGAAAGCGGAGACATACTTGTCCCCACCCCCTATAGGTCATTTTATCTTCTCACGAACAGGAGTGGTTGGAGAGAAAAAATAAAGTTAGATGTGGTGATTAGGACATGGAAGTGGACAATGATTAGGCACATTTTCCAACCTGTTGCCAACACGTTCTATTTCGTTCACTATTACCACAGAAAAAAGCACCACCTATTGTTGTCAAGTTTCTCCATTCCGCGATTCTTGAATTCCACGAACAAGAAAATCATTAAACCATTTCTACACTACACTGATACAAAAATGCGCGCGTCTACTCTTGGAATAGACTCCAAAGGAAACCTTCTGGCAAAGCCATACCTATCGAATTGTATCATGGCCTACAGACGCGTTCCGGACATACTGGAATATAGCTGATCAAGTTTTCAACCTACATGTACATGTATTTGTTGTTGCTAGAAAACAACATTGTTGAATGGACTGTCCAATCACAACATTTCATCCGGCTGTCCCGGAGTAATCAAGGACATATTGTCATCATTCTGTATGTTCTTCTTTTTCCGGTGTAGCTTAAGATGTCGAGGCTTCCTGTCATTTGCCAAGGCCAGTTGAGCCAACCCTCGGACACTTTTGCCCAATATCGGCCACCTATCTAATGGCAGCAGTGAGGTTCTTTAGTGCAAGCTACGACTTATCTGTCCGAGAATAGGACAAATGCTCATGATATATCCCTAATCGTCGGACACAAGGTTTTTATTGAATAAAAACTGGTGGTATGTTTGCAACACTCAAAAGCTGAATGATCACGTCAAATTAATTTTACTTCAATATTGCCAGTGAATGTCGCCCTGATTAGAAATGCAGTCGCCAACAAACGCCCAAGAGTTTGGATCTGGTGTCCGAGAATGGATACGTAGAACAACCCCTTTCAGATATTATAGTCTTGACATTCTTGCACTACTGACGATGTGGCTTGGGCATGCCATTTGATTTTGCTGAGAGAGGAATTTGATTCTGTACTATCTGCGACCGCCACTGCCCAATCACACTAAGCTAGTTGTCAGTAGAAGTTCTTGAAAATGTTCTTGAAAATGTTGCTGTACGGGCTCAAATTGTGTGTGAACGGAGTGGACATAGTGGCAACTTTTTCAGTCTTTACGAACTTCATGGACGGGCTCGGACGGAAGGATGCTCCAGAACTTCGAGGTATTTATGAACTTAGAGAAACACAACCTCCTCGACCATTGACCAAGTTCATAGAGTGCGTGCAGCGAGCAGGAAGCATCTATCCATACATCGTGTACTTCTGCAATAGGTCGAGACTTCCATAATTGCCATATTCAGCAACACAAACTTTCCAACATGTTTAATTATCTCTCAAGTAACAGATATCGATCAAATCTGTTCAGACAATAAGGTGGCTTTTTCTGATACTGTTTCATAAAATGGAGGAGTTTTTCTCCATATAAAAAGATATTACATGCCAATTGCGACCTCGTTGTCAAAACAGCTCATTCAACGTTCCAAAAGCATATGTTTCTATCACATATCACAGTTTGCAGTCTGGCACTATTGGTATGGATAGATGACCGGTTCGGCACTGGGAAGATAATACAACGTATTTCAAAATAAGGGGGAAACAGTGCAAATGCCGAATACATGGCTTACATTCACATTATAAATGATAAGTACATTTCAAAGGCAGATGTAGGATCTGTTGTCAAAGCAATTTCTCTGATAGACTGTGCCTTGTATTGCTTTCGGAAAGGGAATTGTTCCATGTGGAATTTCTGTCAGTGGGATGGAATGTGTCAGCTGAGTCCTAAACGATGTAGCTGTGTGGAAGACGAGGATGTGCTCGATGTAGATGGATATCAAATGTTTGAGAAAAAGGTATACTTTCATGCAGTTAGAATCTTGCAAAGATGGAGTTTGTTGTCCTTGTTCTCAAGTTCCAACGAAAGGAATGACACATGAATCTGCGTAGCGTGTAAAACCCCTGAGCCTTAGTGTCATCATCCTAGTGGTTCATCATATAGTAGTTCGGGTCTCCAGCTATACCGGTCAGAGGGTCCCGGGTCGAATTCCACAGGGCGTGAGACTTTGGGCAAGTCTCTTTGCGTCACTGGCGTCTCTCGATCCAGGTAGGCCTACAGGTGTAAATGGGTACCGGTCGGAAATGCTCAGATTCTAGCGCTGCATGAATGAGCAGCTCATCAGAGCTCTACTGAAAGGCTTCAGGATAGACTGAAAGGTTTCAGGATAGACCGGGGTTAAAGTGAAAAGTCGGATGATAACCTCTACCGTTGTTGACATCAGACTATAAAACCCTACTCCTACTTGGAGACTCCAAGTATTGGCATTAGGATCCACGTCACTTTCTGTTGTTGGCGACAAGTAAATTCCTGGCCTGGCACAACTCAGAAATTGACATGGAGATGAATGCAATATACTGCCGTCCCTATGATGCGGTGTTGCCGATGTTGAAGAATCACGAAGCATTAATTGGCACTAAAATATCGACCACACTATGAGGTGTGGGGGGACGTATTGACGTTCTAATTTGGATTCTGGAGAAAAATCTCTCCAAACGGCCAAAGGGCTCGGCTTCAATTTTTCCGATTTTGTTTACTTTACTCATATCTTGTGCGGAAAGATTGAATTTTCATTGTTTCAAAGATTTCGGTGATTTTGAAACGATGTTTGGTCAAGTTTAGGTTTGTTACTCAGATGGCATTGCTACCACTCCAGTAGCTTGCTTGTACACAAGTATGGTGTCTTGTGTGAATCGTGTCAGTGATTTAAGGGAAAATTTGGACGGGCCTCTCCTCCTATAAATGTCCACCCCATCATGACAACAGGTCGTACAATTTTTCTGAACGTTACGTTTTTACGGACAAGATGTTTTGGGCGTTTCATTTCTGTGTAGCTTCCAGTGGTATCGACACAGCTCAGGAATGTACATTGTGTGGTGTATTAAGTCCCCTGTGCACGTATTAAGTTGTCATGTCTATAGGACAGGAATTAACAAAGGGTGACGTCAGTGGCTGGTTGTGTATATTGGCTTTTAGCATATCCTATGGATTTCTCTCGACCTCTCTTTCCCCAGGAGACGAGCGTAATCCATTTTGATATTCTGGAACACACACGAGTCGAATACCTGCACCGAAGGAATTTC
Organism: Notospermus geniculatus; assembly: GCA_002633025.1. Lineage (NCBI taxonomy): Eukaryota > Metazoa > Nemertea > Pilidiophora > Heteronemertea > Lineidae > Notospermus > Notospermus geniculatus. The sequence goes on from NMRB01000044.1 coordinate 434,018, forward strand.
GAATAAATTTTAAATTGAGCGCGATGTCCTTGTTCGATAGGATTTTCTCAGCAACTGGACTACATGTACCACGTCAGCACGGCAAGTGTACATGGATTCGAAGCCAACAACAAACCCATGGAATCCGGTACGCATGCTGTGGGCTGACGTATACGTAATGGTCAGAAAGCACGAGGCCAAGTGTTTGCTTCTCCATACATACTGAGATTATGATAAAGTTTACCATGTAACGAAGTTCTTGCTATGACCGTAGAGCCGAGAGCTTGCTCTTCATCATGAATTAATTCTTCGTCTCATTTCGTATATTTTATATCAGTTACGACAACTGTATAAATACAAACTCAACAAGATCCTAAAACTACCACAAGTATTGAATACCGAAACACACAGTTACATGATGGACTCGACATCCAGTCGCATTGCGGTTTACGAAAATAGTCGCAAATCGGACTGCCATGTCCAATTCTTTCCGTTCAGACAAAGAGGGCCATATCTTCGGGAATACACAGAAGTCACCCTTCATGATTTGAATCGGTATTGCCGCATCAGAAATATTGTTTTAGGCCAAGTATTAGTTTATTACTTGGACGAAAAAGTACGGTGGCATTTCATACTTTTCAGCAGCAAGACTGGTGAACGAGCTGGGATCATCGACTTCCCGAAAACGGAGCCATGTTTGCAGAGAAAGAACGGGGATTCACCATGGCCTGAACTTGTTGTGATTGAAGACACAATATCTTTATGTTGCTACAAGAAAGGACTAGATGAGTTGTATTTTAGTATTTACAATTTCAGAAGTGTTGGCGAAAATCTGGTACTCTTTAACCGGACCTGTCCGAAAATAGATGACAGGCAGTGCTCCGCGCGGCTTGTGGCACGAGGCGATGTCGCACTATTGCAAATGTCCGCCAAGGATGAGCAGCGAATAAATGTGCATGTGTATCGGCGATCAGATAAGTATCGGCCTGAAATACAATCTTTCATACTCAAAGATGGTTGGAAATTTAGAGGTGGCGGGTACAATATTCAGCCGAAGTTGTTTGTCCTGTTTTTTACACCGGCTCCGATAAAGATAGTAGCGTTTCGATTCAACTGTTTTACAAAGAAACCGTTAGTTAAAAAGAATGTCTTTGCAACTGTACATATAAAATTCAGTTACACGGTGGGTGTCAGTCAGCTTAAGTCACTCTATGGAAATCAGGAAGCGGAGGAAGCCAGATTAGGGGCATCCAACTTCGAAATTGACTCAAAAGACGATTTGGTCGAAGTAATTGATTCAGCAAGAGGGAAAAATCGTAGAGTCATATCCTTGAAGGTGTACACGTTAGTTGAATAAAATGATTCTTAAATCAAATTTAATAGACTTTGACTGATCAAAGTCTTAAAGTCAGGCGACAAATCGAGGATGTTTGCAATGCACGAGCCCTTCATTAAAATAATTTGGTAATAAATCGAGAACCTAAGGAATTTTAGAATCTCAAATGCGACGCTGCGCCCTTGACGTCATTCAAATTTTCTCATAATACCCCAAATACAATTTGTCATCTCCTGACTGTTTGAAGTCATTTTCACACCATGATGTCACTTGTGCACTCAAATGTTGGCTCGGGCGATATGAGAAGGGTATAATTGATCACTTTCACTGAAATGTCCTGGAGGTTGAATCGAGAGGAGACAGTACAAATAACGAGGGGCCAAACCGAAAGGAATGAAGTCATCAGAATGATACCCACCTGAGCTGCTTCAAAGGAGCGAATTCTGTAATCTGACAGGTTTGCTCGTTTGTTGAGGTCCAGAATTTCTACTGGGTCGTTTTCATGTCCTAGATGACAACTTGTTGAACACGGTGAAAGCAGGGATATGAGTGTCAAAAGGCTGAAAAAATTGATGATGGACGAGGAAAATCTGTTTTTATCGAAACATGTACGTATATGTATAGGTCGAATCAAGATGTGTTACCAGCAGCAACAAGTATCACTAGGTACCCGCCACCGGTTACTGACGACGACGTGCGGCAGTAACCCCCTGCATGCATTATGCATTGATCTTTTCGTAGTCGTACGTTGTCGTCAGTAATCCGTGGCGGATACCTATTAAACCCAACGACATGACTGACCAATGCGAAACTATAGATGTACTCTTGGTCTGAAACAACAGTTCGTGAAGATGGGTTATAGTTTCGCTAGCAGCCATCTTAACAAAATTGGGTCATCACCATGGGAATTTTCTTCCAAAGTGACAGATGATTGGCTCTCTTATCCCCAGTGGGGAGATCCCCATGACGATGACCTACTTTTGGCAAGATGGCTGCTAGCGAATTTCATCCATCGAAGCTCATCATGCTAAAGAAGAGGTTTTCATTACTTCAAACAGTCACTTTAATAAATGAACTTCTTTGAGACTGGAGGAAATATTTCTCCCTCGCCGGTGTGCATTACCGTTTACGGTTCAAAGTGGGTTTTATGATATTTCTTCCGACTGTGGTCTGCCCTAGAGCTTTTGATCGGCTATTATTCAATATTATTTCAATATCAATGAGCACAATCTTTATACAAAGCTCATGCCCTTTTCAAAAATAAGAAATCAGCCGTGTACTTCCTTCAAGGGTACCACGATTTTTGTAATGAAATTGTAACAGCCTGGTGCTTCTTCAGCTTGACTGGCTTAGAATATTTTCTTGATGTTCATCATGGCATGTTGTTTCGTTTGTAAAATGTAGACTGCAATCTGAGATTGTACATCAGGTTGTGTGTTCCAAAGTCAACGAATGGAACAGCTAAGTCATTTAAGGTCAGGAGATGTTTTTTATTACTTACATGTATATGAAGAGTAGACTTAATGACCGTAAATGACAAAGTATGACGGGAATTGGTGACATTCTGTCTATTTTTGTAGATTTGGGGTTAACAAAACCCAATTGAAATTCCTTGACTTCAGACCCATCCCTTGCAAGAGACACCGAGGCTAATCAGAATCATGTCACGTTTGATTCGCTGTGATATACCAGCATGTGGCTAAACATATACAATTCTCATCGGAGTGAGACGATGACAGCCTGTCATATCTGCATCAGATCGAACCAGGACAAGGAAATGCAAATGGCATTGCCGTCATTTGTGTGAATATTGTTCGACGGTCACATCTACAAGTCAAAGCTAGTCATGTCGCCTGAGAGATTTGTTGGGTGATGACTCGATGATAAGTAACTTGTTATTCGTCGGAGTGCCAATCTCGGTGGCTTATTCTTTGATCAAACTTGTAGATTAGGTCAACATTCACGACTTAGTATTCTTCTTCTTCGATATGATAAACCGTCGCTGTGTAATAACTCAGGAGTAGTCGTTGATGTTCGGTCGATTGTATTCTAAATGAGCGATTATACGAAGGGAGGCGAGGGAAGATGGCAGTTTGATCAATGACCTCGCAGTGATTGCCAACTATTCGTGCCGAAAATAGCATGGTCGACACGAGACACCAACGTTTACAACAGAGACTCCCTTGACAGTATAACTCTGTATCTCATCACGACGACCACAACAGTCTATCTACTCTCTCTCGTGACAGTTGTCGGCAGACATTTTGTCAATTTTGCTATCTTTTCATAGTTGACGACTAATCTGTTTGATTAATATAACTGTGTTTGCTGATTACACGCCATTACCACCAACCACGCTGCACCTGAGTCTGTCGACTGCAGGTACTGATTCGACGATTTGGCATATTCGTCACCGTCTTCGAGAGTGCATCACGCAACGTCAAAGTGTCCTGCCGCACAACAGATGGGGAGAATAAACAGTAATCACTCATCTATCATTTCCACGGACTTGGCTTATGATATCGTGCTGATGACACCAGGCTCCTTAACTGCTAATCGTGGAGGGCCCGTAGCCTCCAGTGCTATCAACATACTCTGATTAACCAACGATTGATCTCATAGGTCAATGATTGCTGAAGCAAAGAGGTGCTATTTCCTAGTCTTACGGCTGATGGACAATCGTGCTGGCTGATAAAAGGTCATAGCCTCGGCGAGCTGGACCGGTGTGTTGGAAGGTACATGTACCCTTTTTTCCCCAAATCGGCGTTTTGCGTGCTGGATAATGATTGTGTGTTCATCTGCGTGGAACAACGGCGCTCATCTAGAACGCAATCTCACTCTATTTGATTGAGCTCGGCGTTAAAGACTGCTTGAAGCATTTCATGCTTCGTGAGGGAACCGTATCTTATCGACGGCGATCTTTTTATGATGACTGTGAATTGCACTTGTCAGTTCTCCTGCAGATGTCTGTTTCTTGATTAATCACACGGCGATCTATCCGATGTCCTCGTGAACATCGCTGCAATCCGGTAATTAATAGTCCGTGGCATCTTGAAAACACTGGAAAGAAATGAAACCTTTCTGAGAACCAATTTTCATGTTACTGTTTTTCTGATATACAGTGTCAGTTACGTGACATGTTTTCGTTATATGTTGTACACAGGTGTTTCAGGCAAGACAGGAATTAGGCACCTCACACCTGTAGCTTCATCCCGTAGACTGTTCATGATACCATAGAGACTCGTTAGGCTGGCTCAACATAAGGGCTGACAGGTTTCAGGGGAGCTCATTCTAACATTTGACGTCGGAACGGATGAATTGTTGATGCTTGTGCACTCTTTCTGCGACTGGTAACGGTTTTTACGAAGATCTATCATTCTACCGCAGGCGGGCCGATCGTTCTAATGGTATTCTTTAGCCGAACAGCAACAAGGACTTGGAGAGCACGTAATCCGTTTCGCGGGAGCTTCGGATAGAAATCAATCTACTGTCCAGGGCAGTGGATGGAGTTACCGAGTCGTGCCGTTGTGACAAACGACATCCGATCAATGGAAAAGTAAAATGGGCAATCGTACGAGGAGGATCGTCTGCAGTGTCTGACAGAGAAGATCTTAACTTTCTAAATTGTATTGGATCGGAACAACTCGCAAACATGGCCAATATCGAATGTGAGTATATACCAGTGTAGTGTTTTTTTCCAGTCTTTGTACTTTTCGTTATCGACACATGATCTGCAAAGAAATCTAATTTTGGTAAGGACGACTGAGTATTTAGGCCTATATCGAAACGCATTTAGATATAAAAGACTATTCATTTATCCATTTCTTGAACTAAAACAAATGTAGTTTCTTAACGAGGTTCCATGTATAGCATTGGTCTATAGACTGCTTGGAAAGATTCAAGTGAAGACGAATGGAATAGGAGAAGACGTCTTCCTGCAGGCAGACGCTCCCGGCCGATGTGCCTGTGCGTGGTGTAAAGCGGCCTATCCACGTGCAATATTATTGCACAATATGAGGATCAAAATAGGCAATATTGCCAATCTTTCTCCCATCCATTATGCCAGAAGCACATGACACCCATTTTGGGCCCCATATTGTGCAATAATATTGTACCGTGGAAAAACCGCTTTAGGCGCATGCATAGTCCCAGCCAAATACACCAAACAGCAGTTGAGAGGTCAGAGAAGTGTCTGTCATTGCCAGAGTTTAGCTTCTCCTGTTGGTGATGGTCGGCACTGCAGGTTGTTGTTGATATCTTTGAATCGAAGTCCTGACACTGACGCCTTTGATATGATACTAATTGGAGGAACTAAATCCCAGCGGTATTAAAAGCCATGTCTTTGTGAACTTACAACTGCGATTTTTGTGTAGGCTAAGATCTCGCATTGTGCCAGGTGTGATAGAATCTAATGTCCCCGTCTTTCTGATGTCCCCATGTATTGTTTGTCATAGGAATAAGGGTTTTGGTCTCTCTAGAGTCCAAATCAATGGTGCCGCTTAATCCGTAAATGTATTTTTGGGGGACATCACGTATCGGGGGACATTAGATTCTATTACACCGGCAGTGTGCATGGTTACTCACTGCTGGTGTTATGTCGACTCTCTGTTTGGCAGTAACACTTACATGTATAGTATAATGCTGTACGCCTCCATTATCCCTTAAGCTGATTGGTCAACCTGCCGACTAATGTCATCAACCTGTGCTTCATAATCTCTGTTTCTAGATTATGTGACGAGTTGCCTGAGTAATTAATCTCTGTATACATGTACATGTAATGGAATATTAGTTTGCTATAAGGTGCGTTTCACCACTGTGATTTTCAAGTCAAATCCAGCCTTCGTCGTCATATCTACCTATCGAATTAAAAAAGGCAGAAATAGAAGCATACATGTACATTGTGTACATGTAATTTGAGATGGGGGATTTTATGACATCCTATCGCCATCCGCACTACCATTCACTCGGTCATTATCCAAATGTAGTGGGTAAAATATTCATGGCAGATCCCTCAAGGTGCTTTCAACTTCCTCAAACAACTATAGAGCTCGTTACAGAGTCATCAAGCTTTGCGCGCAATGAAGAACTCTGATTTTGGCGAATGTACATGTAATGTACACGAAGACATGATTTTAGTAGGCAACCAAAAAATGTAAACTGCTAGAAAGATAGTCAGTTGATAGCTCCGTTATCAGTTGCTTATCTGCAGCAGAAATTGCGTGCTTCCCATCTCAATCAATTTATCTGAAAATTAAAATGTTGTTTTTGAAACATTCGTGTCTTGGAACGATTCTCTAGACGCATTTCTTATATAGCGATTCCAGGTGAGTTTAATAATCAGACACTCCGCTTCGTTATGCTCTGTGCAATTACTGATTTTTGCCTTTTTGATGGGTATTTAAGATTGCAACATGCTTCGAGCGGAAAGATCGTCTGTGCGATCGTGTAATGGTGCTAATGATTGTCTGTCGTGCCTGTTGTTTCGAGAATAAGACGGTGAAGGCCACATGGACTACCTGCTGTTAGGCGGTGGCAGAGTGCGCGTAAGCAACAGTCGGGAAAGCGTTGATCCAATCAGGGAGGCGGTAACACGGACCAAAACACCTACCGAAGAATCTGATTGGCGGAACGATATCTCAGATATCTCAGATATCTCTGACAGCAACAGCCGCCATTTTGGCGTAATGGTTTTGGCCACTCTGTTCCATTTCACGAGCACAAGTTCGATCCTAGCCTAGGGAGACCCAGATTGATGAAGATGTCAGGGACGGCAAGACAAATTCCCAAGGGACTGAGCCAGCTGTGCATACATGTACCATCATTTTATTGGCAATAGAGTCGGCCAGAATGAATACAAGGAACATGCAGACAATACGTCTCGAAGTATTTATGAACCCTTGTCGAGGGAAACAACGGGTTGCAATTAAAATTGACATAAAATGTCAATATTACCGTGCATGATGAATGATGATTATACACGGGAATGACAGCCATGTGCATCATGTACATGTATAAAGAGCAGTGGTCGATGTAAGGCACATTCTCTAGTCTATCGATGTTCAACGGTTGATTCCGATAACGCAAAAGCTTTGCGTATACGATATTCTCTGCACCCTTTGCAAGTACTGGCACCCACCTCGAATCTGCGGTGGTTTCGTCTTTAGTTCTTCTCTGAAGAGCTTCAAACGGAAAAGAAACGTATAATAACGATAAAATCCCTCAAATACAGTCAGGTATAGTCAAACTGGACAACCATATGTTTTTAGGATACAAGCAACCATTATTTAGGGCACGATACCAGTTACTAGTAGTTCAGATTATACCTTTAGCTGTTCCGGTTTGTGGAATTTAATGAATCTCAAACAATATTTTTATCACGGATTTTTCCTTCTCGGCAGATAATGCAATGTGCACCGCTACCCATGACGATTCCTTCACTTCTTGAATAAATATACTGCTCGTTGAAATGTCAGTAACCTATACCACGGACTTCACCATCTGTCGCCCACCACGCGCACTCGAAGATCATATTATCGTCAAGTAGAAGACAACAGAGTGGCTCCAGTCACTGGAGTCAACACACGAAACGTATCTATCATCCTTAATATCGACTGATCAGAGTGGAACGCACACTGGCAATGGATGGGGAACTGAAAACCTGTTCAGTGTTGACTATTCGGGTAGATGAGAAGTGTAAACCACCAGATCGTGTTTTATATTAGCCTAGTATATGTCTAGACGATCCATGGTTGTGCCTCAAAGTCCAAATAAGTTTTTTGGCCATTCTGTTCCAGGGCAGCGAAACTATACCAAGGAGCCACAGTTCTTTCCCAAACTGTTTTGCACTCTGGTGAAGTTGTGGCAGGTCTTAGCCTTTTCTACTGTCAACAGGTCACTCCCGGCGATAACGGTATTTCCGTCAAGTAGCAATATGTGGCATTTGCTCTTAGGAGGGAAACAAATTACTTCGTAAACGCGTTTCGTCACGATTGGCCACCAACCGACTGACCGTGGAGGCAAGGTTATCGATCTATGTCACCAGGGAAGCTGTCTTCTGGTCGCTGTGTCAGCTGGATTGGAATGTGGGCACGTCAACAACCACTCTATTGACGATGGTAGCGAAAGGTTCCCCTGCATTATGATCTGAAATCCAAATTGAATGGTAAATCTATATTGCGGCACTAATTTATACAGGTTATCCCAAGAGAACGCATGGCACCGCACTGATGAATTGAACTTGGATATTGGGAAAGTAATGTAATGGGCAGCTGTACCGTTTACTCAGAAGTAGTCATCCAGACCCAACAGTTTTCACATACAGTAAACATGAGGAAAGTCTTGCAGCTAATTGCTTTCCAACGAATGAGTAGGAGCTTCAATA